>JAHCHA010010792.1:0-18939 GCA_027742795.1 Vigna hirtella | reverse complement strand
ATCAACAAACCACACAACTAAACTAGGCCGTGAGTCCTTTGGGAGAACGATACTTGGTCTTACCAAGTTTATTACTTGAACGATTCGGTCATACTTGCCGATTGTAAAACAAGTTTGTGACATCATATTTTGGTGATCATAAATTTGTCCATCAAGTTTTTGGCGCCGTTGCCGGGGACTCGTGGTTTAACTGGTTAATTTGTGTGATTATTGATTATCTTTGACTTTAATTTTGAATTTCTGTTTTTATTTTCTGTTTTTATTTTTTCGGTTTTTATTTGATTTGGTTTTATTTTATTTGATTTTATTTGATTTTATTTTATTTGATTTGATTTGATTTGATTTTATTTTATTTTATCTTATTTGATTTTATTTTATTTTATTTCATTAGATTAGATTTTATTTGATTTGATTAGATTAGATTTTATTTTATTTGATTTGATTTGATTAGATTAGATTTTATTTTATTTTATTTTATTTTATATTATTTTATCTTATCCTCTGAATCTTTTATCTTCTGAATCTATATCTTCTCCTATATCTTTTTGTGCTAACAAATCTTTTCTAGGGTTTTGTTTTCTTGTGCATGCAGGAAGCAATTAGAACAAGGAGCAAGAAAACAACAGAACCTCTGCTTGAAGGTCTAGACGAGAGTAGACGGAGGAGAAGAATCCGAACATCTAGAGAACTTTTCCCTTCTCCAGAAACTCTCTTACAATCATCACCACAAGGTTCTGTTCATAGCACAGAAAATATGGAGAACAACAATGTTAGAAGAACTCTTGCTGACTACACCAATATAGCTGGACCTCAGCACTTTAACAGTATAGCTAGACCTAGAGTCAATGCAGCTAATATGGAGGTCAAACCAGCACTGATTCAACTGGTGAAAAGCAACCAATTTAATGGGTTATCTCATGAAAGCCCATATGAGCACTTCACTACCTTCAATGAGATTTGCAACACAGTCAAAATTAATGGGGTGCCAGACGAAGCTATCAAACTTAGCTTGTTTCCTTTCTCATTGGGAGGCAATGCTAAGCTTTGGTTGAATTCTTTCCCAGAAGAAAGTTTCACAGAGTGGGAAGCAGTGGTCACAAAATTTTTAAACAAGTACTTCCCACAATCTAAGGTGACAAAAGGCAAGCAAGAGATTTCTTCATTTAAGCAGGGTATGGAAGAATCAATGGGGCATGCATGGGACAGATACAAAAGCTTGCTAAGAAAAACACCCACGCATGGCTTTGAAGATCAGGAAGTAGTCTTAACTTTCCTTGGAGGGCTTGGTTCACAAACCAAGATGATGCTGGACGCCTCAGCAGGAGGCAATATTAAATGGAAAACTCCAGAGGAAGCAACAGAGATTATAGAAAACATGGCTACTAGTGATAATGAGCTACACAATGAGAGAGGAGCTCCTATGCAAAAAGGAGTCCTCCAATTACAGACACATGATGCCCTGCTAGCTCAAAACAAAATTCTAACTCAACAGCTGGAGACTCTGACCAAAACTCTTGCACAATTACCCAAAGAGTTGAAAACTGCTGCACAGGTACAAACCTAGTTGTGCGAATTGTGTGGAGGCGACCATATCAATGGTCAATGTGCCTTTCTAGTTGAAGCCGTAGAGGATGTAAACTACATGACCAATCAGTATCGTTAAGGAAGCTACAATCAGGGGTGGAAACCACACCCAAGTATTGGTCAAGGGCAAACTAGGCAAGCTGGTCAATATAATAAGCAGCAGCAACAACCCACCTTATGGCAACAATTATCTATGCTTAATGAAAGGTCCATGAGGATGGAGGAAACTCTCAACAATTTCATACAGAAAACTGAGTCTACCCAAAAGAGCACTGAAGCTGCTATAAAAAATTTGGAGACTCAGATGGGGCAGATCACCAAACAGGTGGAAGAAAGGCTAAATAGAAATTTTGGGGCTAATACTGAGGTTAACCCCAGAGAAGAGTGCAAGGTGGTAGAGAGTGTTGATGATGAGAAAGTTGAGTTAGATACAGAAGAGAGAAGAGAAATAGAGAGCAAAAGTACTTTTCCTTTTCCAATCCATCAAGGGAAACAACTGGACTTCATAGAATTATTCAGAATGGTGGATAATGATGCACCTTGGGAGCAGATTCTACAGCAAATCACAGTTTACACAAAATTTGATGAAAACATCTCTACAAAGAAAAGACGTAGAGATGATGAAGCAAAGGAGTGTATAACTGTTAAAAAAGAGTCATTCCCTCCTAAAGCAACAGACCCAGGCAGTTTTTCTATCCCTTGTACCATAGGGAAGAAAAGGGTGAAGAAAGCTCTTCTTGATCTAGGTTCAAGTGTTAACTTGATACCTTACTCTTTACTGGAGCAAATCGGCAATGTTAATGTGAAACCTCTAAAGGTTAATCTAGTAATGGCCGATGGATCTTCAAAGGAGCCATGTGGGATTGCAGAGGACATTATAGTTTGTGTTGGCAAACTTCAGTTCTTGGCAGACTTTATGGTGATGAAGATGGAGACAGAGAAGATACCTATCATACTTGGAAGACCGTTTATGAAAACGGCCAGAGCTATCATTGATGTAAATGAAGGTATAGTGGTGCTCCACGACAGGGAGGAGAGAGTGGTTATAGACGTCTTCAAAGATGAGACGCAAGCACAGGAGGAGGAAGCTAGTTATAAAGCTGCATTTCAAGATGCACACATGACTAGCCATAAAGATGAAAATCCCAAGGTTGCAGGTAACCATTGTTTGTTGTTTCAGGTACACAAGGAAGAAAAGATTGGAAGAGGAGGAGAAATTCCTGATGACTGGGAGAAAAGAAGACCCCAACTTGGTACACCTGTGAGAATCAAAAACAAGTTGTGGGTTGTGAAGGGCTTTAAAGAGAAGGAGATGATAGAGATAGAGTCTCCACATTCTAGAAGGACCAAAACAGTTCACAGGAAACAGCTGAGGAGTTGGTGGGATGACAACATCAACTATGAAGAAGGAACTTGAGCTTTACTGGGTCAAGCTAATGACGTTAAAAGAGCGCTTGCTGGGAGGCAACCCAGTGGATTTAAGAACTTTATAATTTTTCTTTGGTTTGTAAATTTTTAATCTGTTGAACATTACTTTGTCATTATAGCATCTACTGAAGGATGCTAGTGTGACATAGCATCTACTGAAGGATGCTAAGTTGTAACACCTACTGATGGGTGTTGTTGAGAAAATTTAGCACCTACTGATGGGTGTTGGTAAGTTTGAAGCACCTACTGATGGGTGTTGGTAAGTTTTAAACACCTACTGATGGGTGTTGGTGGATTTTGGGTCAGGCTCGTGACGTTAAACAAGCGCTACCTGGGAGGCAATGATGAGTCAATATTTTCTTGACTTCACTTAGTTTATTATGCTAGAATTAATCAGGGAATTGTGCTTAAACGTCTAGTATTTTCCCATTTTTCCTAATTGTGCTTAATTTGATCAGAAATTCTTATTTTAGTTAATTTAAATTATTTGAGACTAATTATTTGCATTATTAATTGTAGGGAAATTGTTGGATAATATTTGAGACATTTGGAGGTCAAAAGAAAATGCCACATCAATTATACTTTAAACTAAAATGATTGAGGAGGTGTGGATTTCAATTAGGGGGTGCAAACGGATGAGATGGAACGTTGGGATGAAGACGTGGTGCACAGAGCAAACCTCGGCCTAGCTTGCTTTCATATGAAGAGCATCACGTTCCAGCTGCCACCGAGAAGACTTCTTCAATTTTTATAAGTTCACTCACCGGTCCAGCAAATGGGAAGTTGCCACGGCCCAAAGAAAAAAAAAAGGGGGTTCCACGTTAAGAAGAAGGTGGTGTCACGGAGTGGGCTGGACGGGTGGAAGGAGCTGCCACTATTCATTTAAGGGATTTTTTTGGCTTCTTTTTGGTGAGCACACGGCAACAACACGGCCCACGTGAAGAAGCAATCACACGGACAGCATTTTCCAGTAGTTTGGAGGTGCACGAAGAAGCAACGTCCAAGCAGCTCACGGTCTTGAGCTTGGAGGGGTGCACGAAGAAGGGGCAGCAGGCCAGCTATCCAGATTCACGCTTCCAGCAGCACGTCTACGGCCCGAGACATCCAGCACATGTCTACGTCTTGGCTTGGTTACAGAGGGAGGTTTTAGAGGGATGTAAGTTGGAGAAAAGAGGATGGGGGGGTGACGAAGGGGACTCTCCCATTTGGATTAAAACGTTTTGGAGGAGAGGAAAGTGAGGGTTACAGCCGCCACTTGAGTAGGAGTTCATTTTATTAGTTTGGAAGAAGGGAGAATAGGAGGGAGGAGGCTGTTACTGGTTCGCGTAGGAAGTGGGGTGGCTGGAGCTTTCTAAAGTTTTTGGTTTGAAGGTGACGGAGTGCGTGGAGGCCTAGGCTCTCGGCTTTCTATTTTTTAGCACACGGGATTTAGTGATTGAGTAGAAGTGCACGCTGATTCTTGGTGAATGGAGAGGAGCAGCTGCTACGTGGATGTATGAGATGCACACAACATTCATTTTGCTTTGTAGAAAGTTCATCACGGAAAAAGAGGAAGCGCGGCTTTCATTTGCTTAAGAGAAAACGCTGGAAGAAGTGGAGCACACATTCACGGCATTTGGCTTTTTCTTGGAGAAAGGCACGGCTGGAAGAAGCACAAGGAGGAGACGTGATTGATTTTGGTGATTTAATGGGAATCCACATGGCTGCAATGTCCAGAGATAGGAGAGCTTCAAGGGGTTTTGGGTTTTCATATTATATATATTAGAATATTGCTTTATTGTGATGATATTCATTCAAAGCTGCTGCAATGTGCATTTCAAGTTTTGTTAGCTAAGTTATGATTTTTCATTTCCAACCACCGTGCAATTTCCAAGCTTTATTCCAATGTGCATTTAATTTTTTAGCTCATCATTGCATTTTAATAGTTTTGGATTCCTTTTTCTTATTTCTCTAATGCATTTAAATTAGTTTTGGCTTTAGGAATGTTTAATTTACTGTTATCATGTTGTCTGTTCTGTTCAGTTTATTTATCTTCTTGCATTT
This sequence comes from Vigna hirtella, assembly GCA_027742795.1. NCBI lineage: Eukaryota > Viridiplantae > Streptophyta > Magnoliopsida > Fabales > Fabaceae > Vigna > Vigna hirtella. The sequence goes on along the minus strand of JAHCHA010010792.1, from coordinate 13,884 downwards.
CCAATTTCCTCACTTATTTTAGAAACCGTTCGGTATTCACGCTTTGTTAATTCATTTCACTGTTTTCAATTATGTTTGGTTGTATTTAATTTCCAGTCTTAATTTACATCATTTTCGAATCACAAAAATACTTTCAAAACCCCCCCACTTCGTGTTTGACCTAAGTCTCAAATCACATTTGGTCCTTGAGAGACGACCTAGGAGTCACTTCCTAGCACTATACTGCATTCTTTAATGCACATCAAATTTGACGGGCCGCGACAGCCCGCATCAGGCAACCCAGTTGATTGATTGTTTTTGTTTGTTTTATTTTAGTTAGGGTTTGCATAAGTATTTTAAGCATTGAATTGCAGGGAACCAGTGAGGGGCATGTCTAGGAGGCACGTAGGATAAGAAAAGAAGGAGAAGAGCACATCACGAAAGTGCCGCTGAGCGGTACTATCGCAGAGTGGGCTTTGGTTACCCTTTAGCGGAACCCGAGCCCATTAGGGTATTTTTATACCCTAAGCTGCGCAAATGCTTTTATTTTCAGGCTCTTCTCTGCACACACACTCCTACATACCTTTTCAAAGGTTCTCTACAACTTTTCCCTCATCCCTCTTTAGAAAATCTCCCTTCCACTCACTTACTCACTAGTTTTCCATCTAAGTTTGGGGTTGGGAGAGAGCATCATTGAAGGGGTTGATTTCTTCATTATGGTTTACTAATGCTTAACAATGTATCTTTTGGTTTTGTGAATTATGTTTGATGCAGGGATGGCCTCCTCATCGGGCAAAAAGAATCAAGACTATAAGATCCAAGAAGAAGGAGGATACAGAGGACAACTCAGATTGAGGAGGAGTTGAGATAGCATTTACTGATGAATGCTATCATAACTAGAGCAGGACTTATGCTTTTGTTTGGGTTAAGTTTTCTGAACTTATTTGCTTTTGTTTTTAGATTAGGGTTTGATGTACTCTATTGGAAACCTGGTTTGTGTGATGGTTTGATATTAACTGTGATTGTTTGATAAGTAATGCTTGATGATGCTTATTGATTGATTAATGTTGAGATGATGTGCACATTAAAATGCTTATACAGGTGATTCACAAGCTTTGTGAACAAATGCAGGATATCATGATTGTGATTGTGAAATTAAGCAGGATGTGTATGTCAAATGTGAATGAGCTTATATGTGAGGTTTTGAGCTCCAGAGTTTTTGGTATGATTGAATGCTATTACTTTGAAAGCATGAATGACTTTGCCCAGGTTTTCTATGATTGAATCAATTGCTTGTTTTGCATCATGTGATCAAGGCCGTTTTTTGGAACCCTTTTTATTGGCCAAATTCATAAAGTTAGCCCACTAAAACAGAACACTTTGTGTTCTATCCTTTGAACCCTTAGCCTTGAACATACACTGAAAACCCTTGATTGAAAATCTTTACCTTGAGTTAAGTAGAAGATCTTGTGTGGTATTGTTAAATGTTCAAGTTTGGGGTTGTTGGGAAAACATGAAAAAGGAAAAGCATTGAGCTAAGAGCTAAAAGAGTAAGAATATGCAAAGAAAAAGAAAAAGAAAAGAAAAAAAAAAAAAGCAAAGCTCAATGCAAATGCAAAGGCAAGTTGGGAAGAATAAGAATAATTGTGTTGTTATGACTCTCTTAACTCAAGGATTTTGTGATCCAGAAAAACCAATTTTCTTGTTAGCCAAGCCACATTATAAGCCATTGAAAAGTCCTTGTGATGATGCATGCTTGTGAATGTTTTTGATTATGGTAAAATGAAAGGCAAAGTTGATTCATGTAACATTGTGATAGTGGAGTGAATGAGTGAAACACTTTACCTCTTATACACTTGTGTGTTGAGTGAAACACTTTACCTAGTGAGAAAATATTCCATAAGCACATGAACATCCATGCTTAATTGATAGATCATTCATGAAAAATAGCATTTGTTGGAATTTAAATGACTTTGTGAACACTAAAGCATGTGCACATCTTGATTGAACTCTTGGTCATAAGTTTGAGTGAAGTTGTTACTTATCATGAAAAAGAGGATTTTTGAATGAGTGAACCATCATATGAATTGGTTGAAGATTGAGTTACATCTTGTTTGCTTGAGGACAAGCAAAGTTCTAAGTTTGGGGTTGTGATAACAGTTGAAAAACTGTTATTTTCATGCTTAAAATTGACACAAAAAGCAACCTTTACACTTAGAAACTAGCTTGAAATCATGCTTTTATCCATATTTTCAGAAATAAGAGAGCTGGACAGGTTGATGCTTGATTTCAGTGTTTTTGTGCAGGTTTTAAGGTGAATTTAGTGAAAGAAGTGAAGAAGGAGAGAGATGGAATCAGAAAAGTCAACCAGAAACCAGAAAAGTCAACCAGTCAACCAGAAAAGTCAACCAGTCAACCAAAAAGTCAACCAGTCAACTAGAATACGAAAAAAGTCAACCAGACGAGTTTTGGGCTAGTTTTATGCGATTTTATGATCTGTTTGGGCCTGGACCCGTTTTCTATTATTTTTATGTCCTATTTAAAGACCTAGATGTCTTAGGGTTGGTATCTTTGGCAGAAACGAAGCAAACACTCTCTCTTCCACCCCTTTGAAGGAGGATCTTGGATGCTCAGGCTACCTCTTCACCTTTCTAGGGTTTTATCCTTCATTCTTTCATTATTGTTCATCTAGGTTCACCATGAATATGGTGAACTAAACCTTGTATGTTTGTTGGGGAATCAATGTAATCTTTTGAAGCTCTCATATATGGAATTTGTGCTTGCATCTTAATCTAAGATTTATGCTTTCTTTCATCATTAGTTAGGATTTTTCCTCTTTGCTTAATGCTTGCTTTGTTTAACTCATTCAATGCATGATTATTGATTTTGTCGATACGGGAACGTACGGGGAAGTCTAGATCCGGGGAATTACTCCCAATATTATATTGGTTGTCGTTAAGCTCCTGCACTTGATGAACTAATTATTAGGAATGCTAGGAATTGTATGAACTCGTAATTAGGGAGAAGCCTTCTTGAAAGGTACTTTAGAGAGTGACATTAACAATGATGAATTGAATGTTGAATTCCTAAAATATATGAGAGTGGATAAGATGAAATTGAGCCCCAACAACATATTCATATATATATTTCATTGAAAGTGCTTGTCTTTTGCTTTTGCCATTGATCAAAACCTCATGCATACATGTTTATTTTCTGTTTTGCATATTAAACCTCAATTATTTCGTTCTTAAGTCTTAGCTAATCAACAAACCACACAACTAAACTAGGCCGTGAGTCCTTTGGGAGAATGATACTTGGTCTTACCAAGTTTATTACTTGAACGATTCGGTCATACTTGCCGATTGTAAACCAAGTTTGTGACATCATATTTTGGTGATCATAAATTTGTCCATCATCTACACTAATGCAAGAAAGATTGGTGATTATCCAGCTGAGAATTACCTAGGCTATGTCAGAGGCCATGCTATTAGGTATGATCCTGATTCCATCAACAACTTCTTGGATACTGTGTGGGCTGGTGAGCAGTGCCAGTTTGCTCTCTGTATGGAAGAAGGCGCTGATTTTGATGATGTGGAGAGAGTTTTATGTGTACCTGGAGGACATTTTCAAACGAATAGAACTGGCTCTGTGGTTAACATTAGGAGAACTTACTTGACTCCTCTTGCAAAGTATTGGATGGCATTTTCTCATGCCAACATTCAGCCATGTTCTCATGTGTCAGACATCACTCTTAGCAGGGCACTCCTCCTTTACTGTGCAATCAGGAACTTGAATGTTAATATTGGACAGGTAATAGCTGATGAGATAAGGGTGTGTGCTAACACAACAAATAGCAAAGCACCCTTAGGACATCCTTCTTTAATCACACACCTCTGCAAGATAGCTGGGGTGGATACTTCTGCTCCACCATTTGAAAGGCCAAGGAAAGCAATTGACGAGGCCTATTATAGACAATACTGTGGAGGTGAGGAAGCAGCTCAGCCAGTTCCACCACGCCGTACTCGCAGAGAAAGAGGGCAAGCACAGAATCAGGCTTCTGGTGAGACACATGACGCAGAACCTTTTCAAATGAGGGACATGTACATGTCTCTTATAGGTGCACAGTTACAGTCTATCCACAGAGGGCAGGTGGCTACTGCAGAGATGATTGTTGGAATGTATGATACACCTCCAGCACATAGGTGGACTATGGAGGAGTTTCATAATGTGGTAGCTTGGCCAGAAGAGCATGCACAAGGAGGCAGAGCTGAAGCAGCTGAAGCTTCAGCTATGGAGATGGATGAAGATGATGTTGATTATGATGAGGATGATGCATTCGAGGATGCTGAAGATGAGGGAGAAGAGGAGGATACTAATGACAGCTCAGATTGATGAGGAGCTGAGATAGCATTTACTGATGAATGCTATCATAACTAGAGCAGGACTTATGCTTTTGTTTGGTTTTGTGTTCTGAACTTATTCACTTTTGTTTTAGAATAGGGTTTGATGTACTCAATTGGAAACTTTGTCTGTTATGATGGTTTGCTTATGATTGTGATTGTTTGATAAGTGATGCTTGATGATACTTTGATATGGATTGATGTGGAGATGTACATTATATGCTTATACAGGTGATTCACAAGCTTTGTGAACAAATGCATGATGTTGTGATTGTGATTGTGATATTAAGCAGGATGTATATGTCAAATGTGAATGAGCTTATATGTGAGGTTTTGAGCTTCAGAGTCTTTGTGAATGACTGCTATTACTTTGGAGGCATGAATAACTTTGCTCAAGTTTTCCATGATTGAATTACTTGCTTGTTTGCATCATATGATCAAGGCCATTTGTTGGTAACCCTTATATTAGCCAATGTCATGAAATTAGCCACTAAAAGAGAGCACTTTGTGTTCTATCCTTTGAACCCTTAGCCTTGAACATGATTTGAAAACCCTTACTGAAAAGCTTTACCTTGAGTTAAGTAGAAAATATTATGTGGTATTGATAAATGTTCAAGTTTGGGGTTGTTGGAAAATAGAAAGGGAAATTGAAAGCATTGAGCTAAGAATTAAGAAGTAAGTATGTGAAAAGCAAAAGAAAAAGAGAAAATTAAGAAAAGAAAAAGCAAAGCTCAATGCAAAGGAAAGTTGGGAAAAGTAAGAATGATTGTGTTTATATGATTCTCTTAACTCAAGGGTTTTGTGATCTAAAAAAACCAATTTTCTTGTTAGCCCAGCCACATTATAAGCCATTGAAAAAGTCCTTGTGATGATGCATGCTTGTGAATTTATTTGATTGTGGTTAAATGAAAGGCAAAGTCAATTCATGTGACATTGTGATAGTAGAGTGAATGAGTGATTACCTCTTATACACTTGTGTTTGAGTGAAACACTTTACCTAGTGAGGAAATATTCCATGAGCACATGAACATCCATGCTTAGTTGATTGATCATTCATGAAAAATAGCATTTGTTGGATATTAAGTGACTTTCTGAACACTAAAGCATGTGCACGTCTTGATTGAAATCTTTGTCATGAGTTTGATTGAAGTTTTTACTTATCTTGAAAAGAGGATTTTTGAATGAGTGAACAATTATACGGATTGGTAGAAGATTGAGTTACATCTTGTTTGCTTGAGGACAAGCAAAGTTCTAAGTTTGGGGTTGTGATAACAGTTGAAATACTGTTATTTTCATGCTTAAAGTTGATACTAAAAGCAACCTTTCACACTTAGAAACTAGCTTGAAATCATGCTTTTGGTCATATTTTTAGAAATAAGAGAGTTGGACAGGTTTATGCTTGATTACAATGTTTTATGCAGGTTTTAAGGTGAATTTGGTGAAAGAAGTGAAGAAGGATAGAGATGGAATCAGAAAAGACATCAAAAAGTGAAAAAGGAGCAGCCGCAAGTACCGCTCAGCGGCAGTTTACCGCTTAGCGGCACTTAGAAACTCACGTTGGATCTGCTGAGGGGTGAAAATGCCGCTGAGGGGGAAGAATCAACTCACGCACTTACCGCTGAGCGGTAGTTTACCGCTGAGCGGCACTATTTTGGGCTTGGGCCTAATTTTCTGTATATTTTAGAATAATATATAAGCTTTAGGACGTCCTAGGGTTTGTATCTTTGGCTGGGAGGAAGCAGAAACACACTTTTCACCCCTTGGGGGTAGATTGGGAGATGGTGATGACTCTCCTCTTCTCTTTCTAGGGTTTTTCTATCTCTTTCAGTCTTTCATTATTGTTCATCTAGCTTCACCATGAATATGGTGAACTAAACCTTGTATTGTTGTTGGGGAATCAATGTAGTCTTGTGAAACTCTCATATATGGAATTTGTGTTTTAACATCTTATTTTAAGATACATGCTTTCTTTCATCATTAGTTAGGGTTTTTCCTCTTTGCTTAAAGCTTGCATTGTTTAACTCATTCAATGCCATGTTATTGATTTTGTCGATATGGGAACGTACGGGGAAATCTAGATCCGGGGAATTTCTCCCAATAGCATATTGCCTAGAGATAGGAATATGAGGGTTGGTTGCCGTTAAGCTTCTGCGCTTCAGAATTAATTATTAGGAATGCTAGGAATTGTATGAACTCGTAATTAAGGATAGGCCTTCTTGCAAGGTGATTTAGAGAGTGGCATTAGCAATTGATGAAAAGAATGATGAATTCCTAAAATAATATGAGAGTGGATAAGATGAAATTGATAACCCCAACAACATACTCATCCATCTAATTCATTAAAGTGTTTGTATTCCTCTTTTCCATTGATCAAATTCATGCATACATGTTTAATTACTGTCTTCTGCATTTAAAACGTAAAATCAATTGTTTACAAGTCTTAAATAATCAACAAATCATATAGTTAACTAGGCCGTGAGTCCTTTGGGAAAACGATAGTTGGTCTTACCTAGTTTTATTACTTGATACGATTCGGTCACACTTGCCGATTGTTAAACAAGTTTTTGGCGCCATTTTTCAGTGTTCATAAATTTGTCATCACACTTCTTGGGAAGATCTTAAGCGATTGTTCTTGGATGAATTCTTCCCTGCTCAGTATGGTTACAACAATAATCCTGGATGGAATGACACTAACTTGGGATGGCAGGATACCCCACAACAACATCATTATCAAGAACCACCATTCCAGAGTACTTGTATGCTTCCACCAGTCCAACAATACCATAGTCAGCAATATGATGCTCCTGCCCACATAGTTGCTCAACCTTCTACTTCTGAGCCTACATTGAAGGAGTTACTGAGACAGATGGCCATGCAGAACATTGAGTTCATGCAAGAGACTAGAGCATCCATTCAAAGCTTGAATGATCAGATAGGGCAGATGGCCACTCAGCTCAATCAGGAACAGTCTCATGATTTAGAGGAATCACCATTTCAGACTGTTAAGATTCCTGATGATGATAGTGTCATCCACATAGGAGATGGGAGCAGAGTCATGAGATTACTACTGTGCCACCTACTTTTCCACCCTCCTATGGCCCCACTCTTGCACATGAGGAGACTGATGAAGATTTTGAGGACCAGGCAGGTATAAGGAGTAATTTTGAGCCAGGTAGACCATTTTCATCTTCCACCAATGTTACAATCTTTAGGGAAGTGGAGGTAAACATACCTCAAATTTATTATTCTGTTGATGATTGTGCTATGCATGATTATGATGTTGATAGGTATGTTGATGATTATATTGTTGATGAGTCTGTTTTTAATTCTTCCTCTCTGCATGATGAGAACCACTTTTTGCTATCAAATACGAATGTTTATTTTTCATGCACTGAACGTGAATGTGAGTCTGTTGTTGATATTGCTTCTAAATTTGAACTTGATTCATGTTCTGAGGGTATATTTGAGGTTCAGCCTGTAACATTGGGGTTGGGTGTTATACCTCTGCATGTCATTTCTTTGGAGCCACATTGCACTAACCATGTTGCAGGAGGTACACATGAATTTGATCAACAAACACCCACAGTGGAAAACAAAGGTGCAAGCATACACAAAAGCTTCAAGAGGCACCGGCTGAACACACTCATCAACAATCTTTGCTTCTTAGATCCAGTTGTGGAAGACATTTCCCTGCTCGATCAAATCTGGAGGATGAAACAGTTCTTCCTCAAAACTTCCTTGCTGGATTCAATGGTGGAAGACATCTCCCTACAAGTCCAAAATTGGCAACTGCCACCATGACCAGGGGAGTTTTCTTTTTCCCTTCTCCCCCTTTCCCTACTTTTATTGCACTTGTCCATGATCTGTTCACTGTTCTGATTTCTGATCTTATGCTTATGACACATTGAGGACACTGTGTAGTTTAAGTGTGGTCTATTGGGGGAGATTCTGATTTTTCTTCGTTAGTTTTTGTTTTCTTGGTTAAATTTTTTCTTTTCTAGGTTATTTTTGTCGTGTCTTATGTACAGTTTTGCATGTTTCTCTTGCTTTCTGGACTTTGTTTAGTTTGTAGACTTGACCTTCACTTCATTGATACTTTGCTTGAAATCTTTGCTTTTCTTTGCTTGGGAAGATGATTATGATGTTTGAGAGGTTGAATTGATTGTGACACAAATACCCTGTGTGAGAATTTGAGCCACTTGATGTATATGTCTCTTAATTGCTTGCACATATGCCTTGGCTTGACTCTTGTTGATAATTCTTGATTGATATGCATGTTTGAAAGTGATAAAGGCAGTTTTGTTCTTGAGCCTCTAGCCAAATAAGCTTACCTTGTTTTGATCCTTTGATACCCTTTTGATCCTACGCTTTCCTCTTTCCTTGTTTTGAAGCTCATATACTAGCCCTATGTGAAAAACCATGATTACCTTAACCTTAGCAAAATTTTGGAGCTTTGGAAATGTTTTAGGAACAAGTGTGGTCTCCCTGGGGATTCTGATGAATTGGCTAGTTGGTTCCTCTTCTTGTTTTGTTTCGTAAATATGTTGTGTATCTTGTCTCTTACAGTTGTGTCCTAAACGAAAAAGAAAAAAGAAAAAGAGACAAGATGAGAAAGAAAAAAATGAAAAAAATAAATAAATAAAATTTTTTTGTGAATAATGGAGTCAAGAAGAGGATTGAATTAGAGGTTTTGGGTGTGATTAGACTGTGTTTACGCTTGTTCCCCATTGCTCCTCTATTTCTTTTGGTTTATAACTTCTCATCCATATGTTATCCTCCCTTGTCCTTATCCCCATTACATCCATAAAAGACCTTTTGATTTGAACATGCATATGTTTTGAGTGTTGATATTAGAGGCTTGCCAAGTCTGTTGTTGTTTGTTTTCTTGAGTGCATTGAGTTGAAATTCTTTACCTTAGACATTTGAGAGAAACACTAATAGTGCATCTGTGAGGTTCTGTTGCTTTTGATTCACCTCTTGAACTGATTGATTATTTTTCCATGCTTGGAAGTGCTTGGATAATTTCATGAGTATCTGCTTTCTTTGATTTTGTGTTGGATATTGTCTACTTCCTTTCTTGGTCCAGATTCTTGGAGAACTGCGTATTTCTGTTTCTGTCCTTGTTAGTCTTTGTTGTCTGTGTGCTGAGTTTGTGTCACTTCCCTGATGTTCTTTGAACTATTCCTTGATTCGCGTCTTGATTTTGCCCAGGAGTGCAAAAGACTAAGTGTGGTCTATTTTGATGAGTCAATATTTTCTTGACTTCACCTAGTTTATTGTGCTAGAATTAATCAGGGAATTGTGCTTAAATGTCCGGTATTTTTTCGTTTTTGCTAACTGTGCTTAATTTGACCAGAAATTCTTATTTTAATTAATTTGAATTATCTGAGCTTATTATGTTCATTATTGATTGCAAGGAAACTTTTGAAAATACATTTTGGGACATCAGGAAGAATGAAAATAAATTCAAGACTCTCCACATAGACATTTTATAATTAATTAAATTGTAATTCAGTAGTTTAGAATTTTTGAATCAACTCTCACATTTTGGGTCAATTTTTGGTAAAGTAGACTAGACCCAAAAGTGGAGGTGAATGACTTGGCACCTTAGGGTTTTTTTGTGTGGACCCAACCCTTATTAAAAAGTGACACACGGCCTTTATGGCAGCCGCCACTCTCTCGGTTTTTTTGGTTTTTAGGCTTTTGGCTTTGAACATTTTTGGGGGGAATGAAAGAACTGGGGAGTGTATTCACGCTGTTACAATTTGTAGAATGGAAGAAGAACACTCTGGCCTTTTCATTTTGTTTATGCACTTTGATTGAAGTCTTTCATTTCTTCTTGACTGGAACGCTGTTTTCGGGATGATGAATGAAGAGCTGATTTTTACTCCTCTTTGCTGATTTACTCATGGCCACTTTATTTTGACAATGAAGAGGGCTGGACGTGTGAGGAGCCAGCCGTCACCGAAGAGGAGAGTAGAGCTGGAGAAAGAAAGTACGCATGAAGGGCTACGTGGAGCAGAAGGACGGCTGAAAAAAAAAAAGGGGACACACGGAGATGTAATTTTTCTTTGAGCATTTCTTTTTAAAAATGGGTAGAATGCTGTTACAGGATGGGGGATGAAAATGGGGAATGAAATTGAGAAGCACCTTCACTTGTTCCAGAGGATAGACGCACATAGCTATTTACTTCTTGGAGATTCACGTTTTCTTTAAAATTGAGAAGAGAGCACTGCCACAAGGAGCTGCACGCTGGGAGGTAATTGGTCACGGTCCAGCTAGGCATGGGGCACGTGGAGGTAGGTCTAGAAGTTTGGAGAAAAACATATTAGAGAGGTTCAGCTGTAGCCGCCACGGAGGAGGAGAGTAGAGTTGGAGAAAGAAAGCGGTGCTGGACGTGGGAAGGCAGCAGCTTAGGGGAGACACATTGAAGTTCACAGTTTTTCTTAAATAAAGAAAGCTCTCTAGAACAGCAGCCACCACCTAGAAGGAGCTTATTGAATTTTTGAAAGAAAGGGAGCACACGGAGGGAAGCGCGGTGCACGGTGATTCATCATTGAAATTTGGTTTTTCAGCACATTAGGTGAATTCTTTTGGAGGCTTTCGGTCCAGCAATGCAACGTGTTGGGAAGCACACGACTGATTCGTTTTGCGGAAACGAAGAGCACACAACTCATGTGGGTTCAGTAGCAGGCAGCAGCGGTGATGGATTTTGGATGAAAGGGAAGCTTTTATTTTTGGCTTAGGGGAATGTAGCCGCCACTTACGCTTGCTGCGGGGGGAGAATGAAGTATTGTTTTATGTTTTTATTTTAACGTTCCCAAGTAGTGAATGAGAGAAGAACACTTCCTTTATTGCGCTGATTCTTGTGCTGGAAGCAAGGAAGGAGGAGCTGATTTATTTTGGCTTGGAGAGTAACTCACGGCATTTCATTGGGCTTGTGCACGGCATGGACATTAGATGGAGGTGTAGCGGGTTAAGGTGGCACGGTTTGCTACAAGATTTCTTTACTTTCTTTTCATTTTATTCACGCTGGAATATTGTTTTTTATATTTTACATGTGGAATACATTTAGTGTTAAATGCTTCTAATGTTTTAAAGTTATTTTCACTTGTTCAACAATTGCAATTTAGTTTACTGATAATGCATTTTCTTGGGGTCATTTCCGTGATGAACTGCATTTGTTGTTTAGCTTACTCGTTGCATTGAAATGGATTCAAGCACTTTTTGTATTTCGTTTTATTCCACGGCGTTTTAAGTGTTTCAGTTTACTGTTTTCATTGACTTTAATGTTGTCTATTCTGTTCGGCCTCTTTTTCTTTCCTACATTTCAATTTCGACTTTTGGTTTAGATACCGTTCGGTCTCAATGTAGAACCGTTCGGTCTTCATGCTTTGTTTATTTAATTCAATGTTTTCAATTATGTTTGATTGTATTTAATTTCCAGTTTTCATTTAGTTCATTTCGAATCACAAAAACACTATTAAAACCCCCCCACTACGGGTTTGACCTATTACCTGAACCCCATTTGGTCCTTGAAAGACGACCTAGGAGTCACTTCCTAGCACTATACTGCATTTTTAATTGCACATCAAATTTGATGGGCTGCGACAGCTCGCATCATGGACGTAGTGGACGAATTGGAGGAAGTGGACGAAGTTGACGAAGTGGAGTAAGTGGACGAAGTGGACGAAGTGAAAGGAAGTTGAGGAAGTGGAGGAAGTGGAGGAGGTGGAGGAAGTGGAGTGATGACAAATTTATGAACACCGAAAAATGGCGCCACAAACTTGTTTAACAATCGGCAAGTGTGACCGAATCGTATCAAGTAATAAAACTAGGTAAGACCAAGTATCGTTTTCCCAAAGGACTCACGACCTAGTTAGCTATATGATTTGTTGATTATTTAAGACTTGTTAACAATTGATTGTAGGGTTTAAATGCAGAAGACAATAATTAAACATGTATGCATGAATTTGATCACTGGAAAAGAGGAATACAAACACTTTAATGAATTAGATGGATGAGTATGTTGTTGGGGTTCGAGTTCATCATTCTTTTCATCAATGCTAATGCCTCTCTCTAAATCACCTTGCAAGAAGGCCTATCCTTAATTACGAGTTCATACAATTCCTAGCATTCCTAGTAATTAGTTCTGAAGTGCAGGAGCTTAAAGGCAACCAATATGCTATTGGGAGAAATTCCCTGGATCTAGATTTCCCCGTATGTTCCCATATCGACAAAATCAATAATCATGGCAATGAATGAGTTAAACAAAGCAAGCAATAAGCAAAGAGGAAAAACCCTAACTAATGATGAAAGAAAGCATAAGTCTTAAAATAAGATGTTAAAACAAATTCCATATATGAGAGTTTCACAAGACTACAATAATTCCCCAACAACAATACAAAGTTTAGTTCACCATATTCATGGTGAAACTAGATGAACAATAATGAAAGAATGAAAGATAGAACCCTAGAAAGAGGAGGAGGTAGCCTGAGCATCCAAGATCTTCCTTCAAGGGGTGGAAAAGTGAGTGTTTGCTTCGTCTCAGCCAAAGATACAAACCCTAGGACGTCCTAAAGCTTATATACTATTCTAAAAATACAGAAAATTAGGCCCAAGCCCAAAATAGTGCCGCTCAGCGGTAAGTGCGTGAGTTGTTTTTCTCCCCTCAGTGGCCTTTTCACCCCTCAGCGGAGCCAACGTGGGTTTCTGAGTGCCGCTCAGCGGTAAACTGCCGCTCAGCGGTACTTGCGGCTTCTCCTTTTGTACTTTTTGATGTCTTTTCTGATTCCATCTCTATCCTTCTTCACTTCTTTCACCAAATGCACCTTAAAACCTGCATAAAAACACTGAAATCAAGCATAAACCTGTCCAGCTCTCTTATTTCTAAAAATATAACCAAATGCATGATTTCAAGCTAGTTTCTAAGTGTTAAAGGTTGCTTTTAGTATCAATTTTAAGCATGAAAATAATAGTTTTTCAACTGTTATCATGGAGGAAGTGGAGGAAGTTGAGGAAGTGGACGAAGTGAAGAAAGTGGACGAAGTGGATGACGTGGACGAAGTAGAAGAAGTGGAGGAAGTGGAGGAAGTGGAGGATGTGGAGGAAGAGGACGAAGTGGAAGAAGTGCAAGAAGAAGTCGAAGAAGAAGTGGACGAAGTGGACAAAGTTGACGAAGTGGACAAAGTTGTTGAAGTTGACGAAGGGGACGAAGTTGACGGAGATGACGAAGTTGACGAAGTTGACGAAGTGGACGAAGTTGACGAAATGGAGGAAGTGGAGGAAGTGGATGATATGGAGGAACTGGAGGAAGTGGAGGAAGTTGACGAAGTGCACGAAGTGGACGAAGTGGAAGAAGAGGTGGAACAAGAAGTCGACGAAGTGGACGAAGTTGACGAAGTTGACAAGGTGGACGAAGTGGAGGAAGTGGACGAAGTGGAGGAAGTGGACGAAGTTGACGTAGTGGACGAAGTGGACGAAGTTGACGTAGTGGACGAAGTGG
>JAHCHA010010791.1:0-41736 GCA_027742795.1 Vigna hirtella | reverse complement strand
AGCATTTTCTTTTTAGACAAGTAAATCACTCATGAATGTTCATCATACAAAGATTAGTCAAGATATAATGATGTTTTAGCCAGTCAAGCTTCAATGGTGCTCACATAATCAATACATACACAACATATGTAAACCTCATGAATAATCAACAACCAAGTAAGAATGTTACCCTATATGCATGGAACTATTCCTCACCAAAGATAGTGTTTCACTCAAGCACTCAAAAGTGTTTCACTCAAGCACTCAAAAGTATTTCACTCAAACTCAAAGGTGTATAGTAAGGTGACACTCTTACACTTTACCATCACAATGTCACATGAATCAACTTTGCCTTTCATTTAACAACATATCAAACACAGTCACAAGCAAGTTATCATCACAAGGACTTTTCAAGGCTTGTATTGAGGCCGGGCTAAGAAGAAAATTTGTTTTTCTAGACAACAAAGTTCCTTGAGTTAAGAGAGTGCAAAATTAAAATAATTCACATTAACAATCAATTCTCTTTCTTCTTTTATGTGAGAAACCAATCTTGAACTTATTCCCAACTTTACTTGCATTGAGCTTAATCTTTTCTTCTGTTCTCTTTTCTTTTCTTTTCTTTTTCTTTTGCTCTTTCTTTTGCCCAATGCTCTTTAATGAATTTCACAAATTTCTTTTCGGTTTCACCACCCCAAACTTGAATCATTCTCCATTACCACAAAAACATATTCTACTTAACTCAAGGTAAGGATTTCAAAAAGGGTTTTCATATCATGCTTAAGGCTAAAGGTTCAAAGGATAGAACACTTTGTGCTCTTTTTATTGGGGAAAAATCATGCATTGACTAAAAAGGGATGACAATAGATGGCCTTGATCATATGACATAAGCAAGCAAGTGATTCAATCATAGAAACCTGGGCAAAATCATTCATGCTTTCAAAGTAATAGCAATCATTCATCAAAAACCCTGGAGTTCAATCCTCACACAGGCTAATTCAAGTTCCAACATTTAGATAAACATCTTGCTTAATAACACAATCACAAATAATCATGCATCTGTTTCACAATTGTGAGCAACCACCTGTATATTAACATCATACATCATCTCAACATCAATCAATATAATCAGCATCATAAAGCAACACTCATAACAAAAATCATATCATCATCAAATCACAGATTAAGTTTTAAGCCAAGTACATCAAATCCTATACTAATAACATAAACACGAACATAAATTAAAAAGATAAGTTTAGAAAGCTGGGTTGCCTCCCAGTAAGCGCTTCTGTAACGTCACTAGCTTGACCCAATAAAGCTAAAGTTTGATTTTCAATGTTGATGTGCTTCTTCCTTTCATGGCACCAACATAATCTCAGCATCTTTCTTGTCACCAACTTGACTCTCCTAGAGTAAGGATCCTCAATCTCAAGAACTCCATTTGCCTTTCTATCCTTGATTACCCATAACTTGTTCTTGAATTTCACTGGTTTGCCAAGGTAGGGTTCATTATTTTCCATCACATAGTCATGGTGAATGAGTTTTTCTTCCTTATCTCCATCATCTTCCTTCAGCCTTGGAAAGCAACAACTATGATTCCTCTTGACCGTCTTGGCACCTTGATCAAGTAGACTAATCACTGATAGAACTTCGTCTTTAGCTTTAGGACTAGTCTTTGTTACTTGTATTGGCTGCCCAACTTCAAAGACATTGAAAATCATCTCTTCATCTTGGTCTTTCAACGTTATAACTCCATCATCCACATGAATGACAACCTTAGATGTCTTCATTAATGGCCTTCCAAGGATGAGCAGTATCACTACAATCTCCTCCATCTCCATCACTACAAAGTCCACCAGAAATTTGAGTTTATCAATTTTCAGCACCACGTCTTCTACCACACCATAAGGATGCTTAATGGACCTGTCTACCATTTGCAAGATTGCTTTTGTAGGTTTAACCTCCAGACCACCAATCTTCTTAAGCATAAATAAGGGCATTAGATTGATACTAGCTCCTAAGTCAACTAGAGCCTTCCCTATATCATGATTCCCAATGGTGCAAGTGATGGTGAAACTCCCCGGATCTTTGAATTTGGGAGGCAGTGTCTTCTGCAATATGGCACTGCAATTACCTTGCACTTCAATTTTTTCCTCATCTACATATTTCTTCTCTTTGAGGAATTGCTTCATGTGCTTCGCATAACCAGGGATTTGCTGCAGTGCTTCGGTCAAGGGCATAGTAATCTCCAATTTCTTGAAAATCTCCATGAAACGCCCATATTGCTTCTCTTTTTCATTCTTTGAAAAGCTCTTTGGATAAGGAAGGGGCTTCTCAAATATTTTTTCTTTTTTTCTCTCTTTTCTCCCTTTTTCTTTTTCCTTCCCCTCATCTTTCTCTTTTATTGCCCTTTCTTTTCTCTCCTCATTCTCTTCTTCTACTTCACTCAACTTAACTTTTTCTTTTCTCTCAACTTTTCTCTCATCTAACATCTTCCCACTTGATAACGGTTGAAAAACCGTTTTTTTATGCTTAAAATTGATACCAAAAGCAACCTTTAAGACTTAGAAACTAGGTTGAACTCATATTTTTTCTTTAGTTTTGTGAATAAGAGAGTTGAAGCTGAATTTAATGGTTTTGTGCAAGATTCCCTTGATTTTGTAGGCTAATTGAATGATTTGAAAGAAGAATTGAAGTACCGAATGATTGGAGTGCTGAAAAGTCAACCAGAAACCAGAAAAGTCAACCAATCAACCAGTCAACCAGAAAGGCCAACCAGTCAACCAGAATGCTGAAAAGTCAACCAGAATGCAGAAAAAGTGTGACCGAGTGGCGTTGAGCGGTAATTTGGCGCTGAGCGGCAATTTTCAGGTGCCGAAATCACCGCTGAGGGGCAAAACAGTAGCTAGGGGGCAAAATGGATCATGCGCTAGTGCTGCTCAGTGGTAAAATACCGCTGAGCGCCATTCTAAATGGGCTTGGACCGGTTTTCTGTTACTTTTATGGGCTTGGGCCTAATTTTCTGTAATTTTTAGAATAGTATATAAGCTTTAGACATAGGGATATGAGGGTTGATTGCCTTAAAGCTTCTGTGCTTCAGAATTAATTATTAGGGATGCTAGGAATTGTATGAACTCGTAATTAAGGATAGGCTTTCTTGCAAGGTGATTTAGAGAGTGGCATTAACATTGATGAAAAGAATGATGAATTCCTAAAATATATGAGAGTGGATAAGATGAAATTGATAACCCCAACAACATACTCATCCATCTAATTCGTTCAAGTGTTTGTGTTCCTCTTTTCCATTGATCAAAACTCATGGATACATGTTTACTTATTGTCTTTTGCATTTGAAACCTCAAGAATTTGTTCACAAGTCTTAAATAATCAAGAAATCATATAACTAACTAGGCCATGAGTCCTTTGGGAGAACGATACTTGGTCTTACCGAGTTTATTACTTGATAGGATTCGGTCACACTTGTCGAGGGTTAAACAAGTTTTTGGCACCGTTTTTCGGTGTTCATAAATTTGTCATCAACATCCAAGAATAATTTATGCGCTAAAACTCACCTTTTACGTCTCTTTAACCCTCAAACCCAACAATGCAACTTCACACAGATTCACTTTAAATCAATCATTAAAGAACAAATATCCCATCAAAAACTTGAACTTTAAAGCATAAATGTGGGCATAAATATGCACTCATCACACCCCCACACTTATCCTTTTGCACTCCTGGGCAAAATTAATTAATTCCAAAACTTTGTTCTGGGTCATTTTATTCCATAGTTGTATTTGGATCAAAAGAATGAACAACACTAGACATATATATCAATCATCTAGACATTACTTTGTCATGGACATGCAAATGAAATTGTTTTATTCTTCACACATGAGTTAACATTTTGAATTCCCAAGAAAATCAAATATGAAAGATAACACTCAAGTAAACATGCATCTATTTCTCTCCAACTCTCTCAAGTGTTTTTGGCTTGTGTTTACACTCAAAATACCCATGTAAGTAGACACCCTTGATTTTTAGCAAGATTCTAACATTCACACACTTCAAAAAACATGCAATTATTGATCATGAGGGCTTTTTAAAGGTTATATTGAGGCCAAGGCAATGGTAGGAAATTTTCTTGGAATTTTTTAGTTTTTGAAATTGATATAGAAAGAGTAATGATACTTGATTTCAAAAACAAATCTATTTCTTGCTCTTTTAAGGAAGATTTATTTTTCTTTCTCTTTTTTTTTCTTTTCTTTTCTTTCTCCCCTTTTTTTTCCTTCTTAAAACTCCAACTTTTCGTCTTCCTTTTTTCCCTTATTATTATTATATGGGTGAGGTACTCATCTGATAATAGTTGAAAAACTATTATTTTTATACCTAAAATTGACGTCCATTACAACCGTTATGACTTAGAAATTAGCTTAAACTCATGATTTTGTTGGAAATAAGAGAGTTGAAGGTGAATTTAATGGTTTTGCACTAGATTCCCTTGATTTTGTAGGCTAATTAAATGGTTTGAAAGAAGAGTTAAAGTACCGAATGATTGAAATGTAGAAAAGTCAACCAGTCAACCTGAAAAGTCAACTAGTCAACCAGAAAAGTCAACCAGTCAACCAGAATGCAGAAAAGTCAACCAAAGTGCAGAAAAAGTTGTGACCGAGTGGCGCTGAGCGGTAATTTCCGCTGAGCGCCAGTTTTCAGGTGCCGAAATCACCGTTGAGGGACAAAAATAGCAGCTGAGGGGAAAAACTAAGGTGCCGCACTTGCCGCTGAGCGGTAAAAACCGCTGAGCGACACTTTTATGGGCTTGGGCCTAATTTTCGATATTTTTTAGAATAATATATAAGCTTTAGGACGTTCTAGGGTTTGTATCTTTGGCTGGAACGAAGCAAAAACACACTTTTCACCCCTTGGGTGTAGAATTGGAGATGGTGACGACTCTCCTCTTCTCTTTCTCGGGTTTTCTATCTCTTCCATTCTTTCATTCCATTGTTCATCTAGTTCTTCCATGACGATGGAGAACTAAACTTATTTTGTTGTTGGGGAATCAATGTAAATGCTTAGAAACTCTCTTGTATGTAATTTGTTCTTCAAGATCATTTTTATGATACATGTTTTTCTTTCATTAATTGTTAGAGATATTCTTCTTTGCTCAAATGCTTGTGATATTTTATTCATGTATTGCATAAATCTTATGATTTGTAAGTATCAGGAGATTTCGTAGTCCTAGGGTTGGACGATTTGGGGATGTGACAGCTCTCCTCTTCTCTCCCTAGGATTGTTATTGAGAGATATCTTACAAATCACGATCTGGGGAATTCTTCCAACAGTATATTACAAACCTAGACATAGGAGTATGATAGTTGGTTGCCTTTAAGCTTCTGTTCACTATAATGCATGATTAATTTCTAGGGAGACAAGACATTGTAAACTAGTGATTATGTTTAGGCTTTCTTCGCCGAGACATCGGGTTTAAAGTAATGTAGAAAGTGGCATTAACATTAATGAAAAGAATGATGAATTCCTAAATACAAAAGAGAGTGGATAGGATGAAATTGATAAACCCCAACAACATATTCATCCATATATTTCAATTCACGTGTTTTGTTTCTTCTTGCCCATTGATCATCACATGCATACATATTTACATTTCAGTCTTTTGCATTTGAAACTTACAACAATTTGTTCACAAGTCTTAATTAATCAACAAAATCACACAACTGTCTAGGCCGTGAGTCCTTTGGGAGAATGATACTTGGTCTTACCAAGTTTATTACTTGATACGATTCGGTTACACTTGCCGATGGTTAACAAGTTTTTGACTCCGTTTTCGGGGATTGAAGATTTGTTCATCAAGTTTTTGGCACCGTTGCCGGGGACTCGTGGTTTAACTAGTCTATTTGTGTGATTTTTTATTATTTTTGACTTGTGAATTTTGTTTTTCTGTTTTTATTTTTCTGTTTTTATTTTCTATTTTTATTTTTTGTTTTTATTTTTTTGTTTTTATTTTATTTTCTGTTTTTATTTTCTATCATCTTATCTTTTCCATTATATCTTTTGATTATTTCTTCTCTTTTGTATCTTTTTGTGCTAACAAAATTTTTCTAGGGTTTTGTTTCCTTGTGTATGTAGGGTAATATTCGGACTAGAAGTAAAAAGATTTCTGAACCTCTTCTTGAAGATTCCTCTGGAGTCTTACAACCTTTACCACCAAGGTCTTACCATAGCATTGAAAATATGGCAGAGGAGAATAATGGTAGACGGACTCTTGCAGATTACACCACTTTGATTGGCCCTCAACATTTTAACAGTATAGAAAGGCCGAGGGTCAATGCTGCAAACATGGAGGTGAAACCGGCATTGGTACAGTTGGTGAAAAGCAATCAGTTTAATGGGCTATCACATGAAAGCTCGTATGAATATCTCACTACTTTCAATGAAATCTGTAACACCGTGAAGATAAATTGGTGAAAAGCAATCTGTAACATTACTTTCAATTAAAGCTTAGCTTGTTTCCTTTCTCATTGGGACGCAATGCTAAATTGTGGTTAAATTCTTTTCCAAAAGGTAGTTTTACAGAATGGGAAGCTGTGGTAGCAAAGTTTTTGAACAAATACTTCCCACAATCTAAAGTCAACAAAGGGAAGCAAGAGATCTCTTCTTTTAGACAAGGCATGGAGGAGACATTAGGTCAAGCATGGGACAGGTACAAAAGTTTATTGAGAAAGACTCCCATGCATGGTTTTGATGAAGCAGCAGTAGTTCTACTTTTCCTTGGAGGTCTTGGTTCACAAACCAAGTTGATGTTAGATGCCTGAGATGGAGGTAATATTAAATTGAAGACTCCAGAGGAAGCAACAAAATTGATAGAGAACATGGCTGCTAATGACAATGAAATGCATAGTGAAAGAGGAGCTCCTATTCAACAGAAAGGGGTTCTACAATTGCAATCAAATGATGCCTTGCTCGCTCAGAATAAGATTATAACTCAATAGTTGGAGAATCTAACAATGACACTTGCTCAATTGCCGAAGGAATTAAAAACTGTTGCTCAAGTTCAACAACAGATGTGTGAACTATGTGGTGGTGACCATATCAATGGTCAATGTGCTTTTCCAGTGGAGGCCCTAGAAGATGAAAATTTCATGAACAATCAATTTCCATAACACCAAGGTAATTTCAACCAAGGGTGGAAACCTCACCCAAGCATGGGTCAAGGTCAGGGACAATCTGGACAAGTTGGGCAATCAGGACAATTTAATAGGCCACAGCAACAACCATCATTATGGAAACAAATATCTACACTCACTGAAAAACATACAAAGTTGGAAGAAACTCTTAACCAGTTTATGCAGGTAACCATCTCCAATCATAACAATACTCAAGCATCCATTAGAAATATGGAGATGCAAATCGAACAATTAACTAAGAAGTTGGAAGAAAGGCCTGATAAGAGTTTTGGGGCTAATACTGAGATTAACCCTAGAGAAGAGTGTAAAGTTTTAGTGAGTGTAGATGTTGAAAAAGTTGAGTTAGAGAGAGTAAAGGAAAAAGAAGAGAAAGTGGAGAAAAAAGAGGTGGTTGAGAGATAAGAGAGAAACTAAATTTGTGTGAAGATTGAGAAAGTGAGTAGAAAAAGAAAAGAAAAAAAGAGAGTAAGAGAAAAGAAAATTTGTGTGAATCTTAAGAAAGTGAGAGAAAAGAAAAAGAGGATGAGAGAAAAAAAAGAAAGAATTAGATGATAAATCTCGTCCTCATTCAAAGAAGTATCATAGGAAAGAGAAGGACTTTGAGCGCTTTAGGGAAATCTTCAAGAAATTGGAGATTAAAGTTCCTGTGATTGAGACATTACAACAGGTTCCTGGTTTGATCAAATTTTTGAAGAAGTTCAGTAGAAAGAAGAAGAAAAAGAAGATGAAAGTTGAGCTTTATTGGTTCAAGCTAATGACATTAAAAGAGCGCTTGCTGGGAGGCAACCCAGTGATTTAAGAACTTTTGTTTTTGGTTTGGTGATGTAATTATGAACTTTTGTTATTTTTGTTTTAGTTATAAATTTTTTCTACAGGGTAGAGCATCTACTGATGGATGCTAGGTGGTTAAGTATCTACTGAAGGATACTAGGTTTGTTACACCTACTGATGGGTGTTGGTAAGAAAGATTTGCACCTACTGATGGGTGTTGGTGGATTTTGGGTGA
The DNA here is from genome assembly GCA_027742795.1 of Vigna hirtella. Lineage (NCBI taxonomy): Eukaryota > Viridiplantae > Streptophyta > Magnoliopsida > Fabales > Fabaceae > Vigna > Vigna hirtella. The sequence goes on along the minus strand of JAHCHA010010791.1, from coordinate 33,552 downwards.
AGCTCGTGACGTTAAACAAGCGCTACCTGGGAGGCAACCCAGTTGATTTACTATATTTTGTTTGTTTTGATTCTGCTTTAGTTGCGTGTTTAGAGATTGAGGAGCTGAGATAGCATCTACTGATGGATGCTATCAGCACTAGAGCAGGATATTTTCTATCTTTGGTTTTGTAATATTGAACTTATTTGCTTGTGTTTTTAGAATAGGGTTTGATGTACTCAATTTGAACTTTATCTGTTATGATGGTTTGCTTATGACTTATTGCATGATGAGTATTGCTTGATGATGTTTGGATCTTGATTGATGATTGATAATGTGCACAATATATGCTTATACAGGTGGTTCACAAGCTTTGTGAAGAAATGCAAGATGTTGTGATTGTGATTATGATTCTAAGCAGGATGTTATATGTGGAATGTGAATGAGCTTATATGTGAGGTTTTGAGCTCCAGAGTTGTTGTGATTGAATGCTATTACTTTGAAAGCATGAATGACTTTGCCCAGGTTTGCTATGATTGAATCATTTGCTTGTTTGCATCATATGATCAAGGCCATTTATTGGAAACCCTTTTTGTTAGCCAAATGCATGAAATTAGCCCAATTAAAGAGAACACAATGTGTTCTATCCTTTGAACCCTTTGCCATGAACATAATTTGAAAACCTTTTGAAAAACTTTACCTTGAGTTAAGATGAAAATATTATGTGGTATTGATTAATGTTCAAGTTTGGTGTTGTTGGAAAATAGAAAGGGAAAATAAAAAGCATTGAGCCAAAAGTTAAGCATGTGAAAAGAAAAAGAAAAAGAAAAGAAAAGCTCAATACAAAAGAAAGTTGGGAATAATCAAGAATGGTTGTGTTTAGATGATTCTCTTAACTCAAGGGTTTTGTGATCCAGAAAAACCAATTGTTATTGTTAGCCCAACCACATTATAAGCCATTGAAAAGTCCTTATGATGATGTTTGCTTGTAAGTGTTTTTGATTATGGTTAAATGAAAGGCAAAGTTGATTCATGTGACATTGTAATAGCAGAGTGAATGAGTGAATATCTCTTATACACTTGTGTGTTTGAGTGAAACACTTTATCTAGTGAGGATAGATTCCATGAACACATAAGAACATCTTTGCTTAGTTAATTGATCATTCATGAAAATAGCATTTGTTGGATAGTATGTGTTTGAGTGACCACTAAAAGCATACATCTTGATTGAAGTCTTGATGATGAGCTAAATTGAGTATTTACTTGTCTTGAAAGAAGGATTTTTGAATGTGGTGAACCCTTGTATGGATGGGTGGAAAATTGAGTTACATCTTATTTGCTTGAGGACAAGCAAAGTTCTAAGTTTGGGGTTGTGATAACAGTTGAAAAACTGTTATTTTTATACTTAAAATTGACGTCAATTACAACCTTTATGACTTAGAAATTAGCTTGAACTTATGATTTTGTTGAATTGTTGGAAATAAGAGAGTTGAAGGTGAATTTAATGGTTTTGCGCTAGATTCCCTTGATTTTGTAGGCTAATTGAATGGTTTGAAAGAAGAGTTGAAGTACTAAATGATTGGAATGCAGAAAAGTCAACCAATCAACCAGAAAAGTCAAGCAGTCAACCAGAATGTAGAAAAGTCAACCAGAGTGCAGAAAAAGTTGCGACCGAGTGGCTTTGAGCGGTAATTTACGCTGAGCGCCAGTTTTCAGGTGTTGAAATCATCGCTGATGGGCAAAAACAACAGCTGAGGGGAAAAACTGAGGTGCCGCACTTGCCGCTGAGCGATAAAAACCGCTGAGCGACACTTTTATGGGCTTGGGCCTAATTTTCTGTATATTTTAGAATAGTATATAAGCTTTAGGACGTTCTAGGGTTTGTATCTTTGGTGCACCATGTGAGTTTTTACAACCCCACAAATGAACCATGTGAATGTTGATTCATTACTCCTTTGGTGCACCAATGTCAGAATTTTGAGTATATAATACATGTTCGTAGCAACTTGGTGTCCTCTTTCTTTACAACCCCCATCAGTTGAGGATTCAGTCTTCCTTGAGGCTGTATCACTGGTTTAGCATCCTCCTCCAAAAGTATTCTATGCATGTAAAAAGAAGGGCTAATACCAAGAATATCTGCTAAATTCTAGCCTATTGCTTTCTTGTGGTCTCTGATAACCTGCAATAGTTGTTTTTCCTGCTCATCAGTAAGCAATGCAGACATAATAACAGGGAGTTCCCCATCCCCCTCAAGATAAGCATATTTCAAATGGGATGGTAAAGGTTTCAACTCAAAAACGGGTGGTTGTACCACAGATGACAACATCTTACTGCCTAAGGTAATCTCAGCCACCTCAACATCACACTCGGACACCATAGAGGTATCATCTGTTAATACCACGTCCTCAATATCACCTGTTTTACAGTTTCCTTTTTCGTCCACAATTAGGCACGACATATTTGAAAAATAAAAATTGTTTACAACATCACTTGATAAGTCAATACAAAACAAAGAATGATCTTTATTCGGGTGCTTCCCAGCTTCGAACACGTTGAACCGCACCTTCTCTTCTCCTACCTCCATTGTCAATGATCCTGCATGCACATCTATCTTGGTTCGTGTTGTCATCATCAAAAGGTCTTCCCAAGATAATAGTTGTTGGACTGATTCCTTCATCATCCTTCATGTCTAAGATATAGAAATCTGCAGGAAAAATTAACTTGTCTAGTCGGACAAGGACGTCCTCAAGCACACCTGCAGGGTTAACTGTGCTACGGTTGGCCAGTTGAATGACCACACCAGTAGTCTTAAGAGGTCTCAAAGATAGAGAAGTAAACACTGATAAAGGCATTACATGATGGAATCCTGCTTGACGTAGTCCTCCTTTTGTATTTTTACGTTTCATAGCTTAGCTCTTAAGGAGCATGGGTTACTATAAATACCCAACTCCTCTCTTGTATTAGCACTTTTGAGATTAATGAGAATTGAATTTTCTGAAATCAGAAATTATTCTCTCTTGAAAGTCATAGGCTAGAGAGTCCAAAGACTCCCTCTAGCCACCTTCCAAGCACCTCTCTCACTTTCATTTTTCCAATTTCCACCGTGCTTCTCTCTCACATCACCATTGCTCCAATCCGCTTCAGTGGCGTCAGTCTCCTTAGCCACGCGTCATCCAGCACTCGCGCAATGCGACAACCACATCTTCATTCCTCCTTAACTCTCGCAGAACCACGCCTCTCATTTTTCACCCTCGCAGAACCGCGCCTCTCATTCTTCACCCTCATTCATCCATCGCGCCTGCCTCTCACATTCAGAGCGTTTCCTTCTCTCTCCCGATACGCTCATCGTCACCAAACCACATATCCGCACTCCACACGGATCTTCACAGGTATCTTCTCTTCATTCTCCACACTTCATCATCTTCGTCTAGGGTTTCCACCCTCTACCACCATTTTTCACCATTAAAAACCACTTTTCCACCGTTCAATCTCTTTTTACCACCGTTTAATCGGTCCAAATCGCGTCTCTTCCCAAACCTAGGGTTTCATTCGTACTTCTCGGTTCTCCACCGATTAATCCTAAATCCTAGGGTTCCCTGTATTCAACCTCATTTTTCCCTTTGATCTCTAACTTCTATTCTATTCCGCTGCGTCTTTACTCGTCGGAGAAGCCTCGAGGAGTCCGAATCGTGCTCGCACAGCTTCTATTGTCATCTTCTCGGGCGCTCGTCCATCAAGTGGTATTAGAGCAAGGTCGAACACGCTTCGAAGATAAGTATCGCTTTCCTTGTGTCTTTTCGCTTTGTCTTGATTATGAGTATTTTGTGTTGATTTGTTGTAATTTGTGTTTGTCTCTGTGTTCTCGTTTAACGCTGTGCGTTTAACTTCTTTCATTTTCGCGTTTCTGTTTCGTTCATTGTTTCTGTTTTGAGTTTTGTTTCATTTGATTCAGTCGTGTTTTTGTTTTGTCTCGTGTCTCTAATTCAAATCGTGTTGATCTGTTTAGCTTGTGCGTTGTTCATCATTTCTTTTACTGTCTTGGTTTATTTCAGTTTAATTGTGATTTTGTGTTTCGTGTTTTGATTCTCTTCATATCTGTTTAGGTTTCCAAGTTGCGTGTCCTGTGCTTGAGTCATTATTTTTGAGTCTTATTATCATTTTATTTCGGTGCAAGTCTTGGTGTGAGTCTTTTCATTTGAAAATCACATTTCTGTCATGTTCTAGTCTTGTGCATTGTTTTAATTGTCAATTAAATTCGAGTTTAACTAGCTGATGCTTATGTTTTGTGATTCATTTGAGTTGCCTGCACTGAGTAAGTTCTGTTCACCATATATAAGCTATGACATTTAGATAAATGAGCTTGGTGGCAAATTTCAGTGGTAGAGGTAATGAATCTCATGTTCTTGAATCTGTTTGTTGATAGCTTTGCATTGGTTTACAGCACTAATTTAGTGCCTGGTTATTTCTGCACTTGACTGAGAATTTGGCATTGAGATGCATTTGATTGATTGAGCCAGTACCATGTGCATACTATATAAGCAATGAATTGCTTTGGCAAAGCTTGGATGCACTGAGAAAACTCCAATAGAGTTTCATTTGCAGTTGGCCGATCTGCATTACTTTGCTTGTGTCTATGTTCTTTGCGTTTCTTAATCTGGTTTAGCATTAGATCCTTGTTGGACATCTTGCATTAACTTCCTAGTGTCTTGTGTGAATTTTAATTGTTGTCTGAGTTTAGCTAGTTGATAAAAAGCTATTTGAATCTGAGTTAAAATTTGGGTGGTAGAGTTGCTTGAAATAGGAAAATATCAAGGTTAGCTCAATCAGATTTCATAAAGGCACGTTTCTGCTTATGTATGCAATACAAACAAGTTTGTTTTTAGCATTTATAACGTGTTGAAGCAAGGAAAATGAATGTTTTAGCTGACCTATGTGTTTTCACTACTTGAACCACCAAATTCTGACCAATTTTCCTTTCACAAGTTGCTGACTAATTGATGTGTATTCATTTGGAATTCTGGAACATGATAGCTGGACTGTAGCAACAGGATTGACCATAAAAAAAAAATTTGAACATAATCAATCAAAATAACCATTGCACAAGTTTAAAAGCCAATTGGGTCAGTGCAGTCCAGTCTACATATTTTTTTTGAAACACAGAAGCAGAAAATGTCTTTAGAAACTGCTACAGTTTTAGTCAAATGCATTTGAGTTTCAAATTTTGATGCTATTGCAACTTGTTTCTGTTTCTTGTTTTCTTAATCTATTCTAGATCCTTTGGTAGGTTCCCTTTGAGTGCTCACTTTCTTCAAAGCTTTGTTTCTTGCTTGTCTTGGTTGATAACTCTGGTTTTGTCTATCACATGTGCAATCTATTCTGCTGATCTTAATTTGAAGCTTTTAATTGCTTTATTCATTTGATCTAGAGTTGTCTTAAGCAATAGATCTGCTGTGCTGTCATTGTTTTGTGGCTGTCCTGCTCTGTTCTGCATATCACTTTGCCTTAGCCTAGCCATTCTTGTTTGAGAAGCTGTTATACTTTGGTTTCTGGAATTTGAAGGAAGGTTTGTGTGCTTGGTAGTATCTTAGGTGGTGGTGGTCTGAAAGATTCTCCAGCTTTGTACTACCAAGGGAGAATCTCCCTTCTAAACCTTTCATTTTTTTTGAGTGCTTTAAGCTTCCAAATATAGACCTGAATTTTGTGAGTTTTGTGTGGTTGCATCTAAGAACCAAATTTCTTGTTGAGAGGTGTTTTTGTTTTAAGTGCTGAAATAACTTCTGAACTTGCAATGTGCTGACCATTTAGTTGTACAGTTTTTGTTCTGATTAACATTTACAGGGAGTAAAGTTGTTCAAAAGCAGTCTTGTAAATAGGGAAGTTGCTTAGCTTACCTAATTCTAGTTTGCTTAGTTATTTCTGAGTTTCATTTGACATTGCTTTGCATTGTGTACTCTGCTGAACTAGTTGTGAATTTTCTGTGTAGTTTGGGAAAAGCCATACTGATTGTACTGTAGCAGATTGTAAATTGTGCGCTGAATCCGTGAGACAAGTAGCATTTACATCTTGCTATGCAGTTTTGAACTAAAGGGCCATTCTTCTACCTTAAACTGTTTCTGTTTTGATTGAACTGCTCTTGATATAATTTGTAATTGCTTGCAATAAGTGAATTGTTGATTTAGTTGGAATTGTTTGTGCAGTATAAGTTGACACCATTATTTGAGCAGCAGTAAAATCTCAGTGGAAAGTTTGTGCAGCCAAGAGAAAGGGAAGTTCTTACTGCCCTATATCCTCTTTTGCAATCTGTTTTAACTAAGTGAATACTCATAGCAGCTTTGTGATTTGTGATTGTAGGATTATACTGGCCAGGAGATTCAAAAGCATTGATTCCAGAAGCTGTCAAGAAACAACAAAGTTGAGCAACAAAGCTGATTGAAGTGGACCAAGACCGTAGGAGCCTAGCATAGTTGTTTTCTTTTGTAATTGTTTTCTTCAATTTGTTTGTAATAGGCTTGTGTTAGCCTACTGTTAGCTTTAGCTTGTTTTGTAAAAAGGCCTTTTATAAAGTCCAAGTGCTTTGGAAGAGTTCTTGGTGCTCTTTCAAACTCTTGGCAACTTTTCTTGATTGCTTTGATTTTTTTTAGCATAGCTAGACAGGTGAATGTGTCTTGTTAGCCAAAGCTACAAGCTTCACCATAGGAGTAGACTTTAATATTGACTTGATTTGTGTATCTCGTAGGGGTCATTAGAGTCCGATGGTTTCTTAAGTGTTTTGTTTGTTTGCTTTGTGTTTCACGTTTAGGGGTGATTTAGGCTAAAAGGGATTAAACTCTAAGCCTTATCACATTAGAGTCCGAGAGTCTAGTCTTTTAATTGTGCTTAATTGTTTGTAATTGTTTGTGAGTTGTGTTCTTTGATTTTAAAGGTGATTTTTGTTTAAAGGGTAACTAGTAGTAACCTAAGACATTTCTGGCAAGGTAAGACTTGGTACTTAAGCAGTCTTCATGACTCACCTCTCTTACCTGGGACTTGTCTAAGTGTGAATCTTGTATACCTTTCACACAAAGAAAACTTTTAAAAACAAAGATGTCTTGTTATAGTTCATATAGGTCTTCTAGGTTAGATAATGTTGATGAAATGTTTAAACAAGCTAGGAATCTTCCATCCTTTGGTAAAGACATAGGTGCATTAACATACCTAGCTTGGGAAAAAGAAATTGATAAAATAAATCCTTGGTTTTATGAAGAGAGTGAATATTATGTCCTTAGCATATATCTCTCTAAGTTAGAAAAGCATGCAAGTGAGTGGTGGGATGAAAGACAATATCATGTTAGGAAAGGTAGAAAGTCTTCCATACGTGATTGGCATGATTTAAAAGCTTGCATGAGAAGCAAGTTTGTGCCTTCAAGTATTAAAAGAAACCTGGAACTAATTAGGGATTGCATTGATGATGGAAAATTATTTCTTGAAAGTTTAAATGATCATGGGTTTCTTCGTAGAGAATTAGAGTTTGGGGCAAGACTTAAAGAGCTCAAGAATAAGAAAAGAGAAAGAGAGATTGAGAGAAAAGAAAAGGATGAGAGGAAAGAAGAAGCGAAAAGAGAGAGAGAAGAAAACGAGAAAAGAGAAGAGAAAAGAAGAGAGGAATTAAGAAGAGAATAAGAGAGAAGAAGAAGAGAAGAAGAAAAGGAAGAAAGAGAAGAAGATAAAAGAAAAGAAGAAGAGAGAAAAGAAAAAGAGAGAAAAGAAGAAGAAAAGAGAGAAAGGCAAGAAAGAGAGAAGAAAGAAAAGGAGAAATTGTTACTGATGACAAATCCTATTCTTTCAAAAACCATGGAACCTAAAAGGGAAGGTTTCCAAATCTTTACTTCTTTTCCAATAATTGATTATTTTTCAATTTTTAACTTCTCTTTCAAACAAATTGTCATCTCATATTCTATGCAAACATTTTCAAAATATGACAATTCAAATCTTGAATTATTTTTAGGAAAGAAATAACTCAAGACAAAAGTGAATTTGGACTTCTAGAATTTCCAAATGTGATAAAACAATATATTAGAAGTCCTTATTTCCTTGTTTTTATAGAAAAATTCTTTCTTGGATTGATATTAATTGAAAATATATTTGATGTTTATTGCAGATTTGTGTTTGATCCAGGAGGAAGAAAAAGTGGATATAAAAGAATAAGGCCACTCCAAGATGGCCATGCTCCCAAAGATTGTGTGGAGCTTCTTCATAAGGCGATTGCCAGATTTGAGGACAAATCTTTTCTTAAGAGGGAGGGTATGATGGAATCCTGCTTGACGTAGTCCTCCTTTTGTATTTTTACCTTTCATAGCTTAGCTCTTAAGGAGCATGGGTTACTATAAATACCCAACTCCTCTCTTGTATTAGCACTTTTGAGATTAATGAGAATTGAATTTTCTGAAATCAGAAATTATTCTCTCTTGAAAGTCATAGGCTAGAGAGTCCAAAGACTCCCTCTAGCCACCTTCCAAGCACCTCTCTCACTTTCATTTTTCCAAATTTCCACCGTGCTTCTCTCTCACGTCACCATTGCTCCAATCCGCTTCAATGGCGTCAGTCTCCTTAGCCACGCGTCATCCAGCACTCGCGCAACGCGACAACCACATCTTCATTCCTCCTTAACTCTCGCAGAACCGCGCCTCTCATTTTTCACCCTCGCAGAACCGCGCCTCTCATTTTTCACCCTCATTCATCCATCGCGCCTGCCTCTCACATTCAAAGCGTTTCCTTCTCTCTCCCGATACGCTCATCGTCACCAAACCACATATCTGCACTCCACACGGATCTTCACAGGTATCTTCTCTTCATTCTCCATACTTCATCATCTTCGTCTAGGGTTTCCACCCTCTACCACCATTTTTCACCATTAAAAACCACTTTTCCACTGTTCAATCTCCATTTACCACCGTTTAATCGGTCCAAATCGCGTCTCTTCCCAAACCTAGGGTTTCATTCGTACTTCTCGGTTCTCCACCGATTAATCCTAAATCCTAGGGTTCCCTGTATTCAACCTCATTTTTCCCTTTGATCTCTAACTTCTATTCTATTCCGCTGCGTCTTTACTCGTCGGAGAAGCCTCGAGGAGTCCGAATCGTGCTCGCACAGCTTCTATTGTCATCTTCTCGGGCGCTCGTCCATCATTACATTTATGGAAGCCCCTAAATCTAGCATGGCATTGTCAAACTTTGAATTTCTAATAACACATGGAACATAAAACATACTTGGATCCTTGCATTTTCGCGGTGTTTCAATATGCTTCTTAATCAAGCTTGACACATTTCTTCCCAAATTCACAACCTCATTATCCCTAAAACGCCTTCTATTTGTGCAAATTTCTTTCAAAAACTTGGCGTATTTAGGGATTTGCTTAACAGCATCTAGCAAGGGAATGTTGATCTCCACCTTTTTGAAAGTATTTAAGATCTCTTGGTCTAATTCCTCCATTTTTTTTTTGTTTCTCGGTTTCAACCGATTTGGATATGGAGGAGGTGGAGAGTAAGATGAAGAAGAGTTTTTAGAAGAAGAGTTAGAGGATACTAACCTGGATTTATCAGTGGTAGTCTCAAGTTATGGTTCACTGATAACGGTTGAAAAACCGTTATTTTTATACTTAATTTTGATATTAAAAACACCCTTTTTGATTTAGAAGCTTGCTTGAACTCATGTTTTTGCTTTAGTTTTGTGAATAAGAGAGTTGAAGGTGAATTTATTGGTTTTGTGCTAGATTCCCTTGATTTTGTAGGCTATTGGAATGATTTGAAAGAAGAGTTAAAGTACCGAATGGTTAGAATGCAGAAAAGTCAACCAAAATGCAGAAAAGTGAACCAGAGTGCAGGAAAGTCAACCAAAATGCAGAAAAGTCAACCAGTCAACCAGAGTGCAGAAAAAGTTGCGCTGAGCGCCAGTGCCGCACTTACCGCTGAGCGCCAAAAGTGCCGCTAAGCGCCGACGACGTGGGCTTGGACCTGTTTTCTGTTATTTTTATGGGCTTGGACTTTTTTTCTGTTATTTTTATGTTCTATTTAAGGACTTGCACGTCCTAGGGATTGTATCTTTTGATGGCTTGAGCAAAGAAACAAACTTTTCACCCCTTGTGGGTAGATTTGGAGATGGTGATGGCTTTCCTCTTCTCTTTCTAGGGTTTTTCTATCTCTTCTATTCTTTCATTCCATTGTTCATCTAGTTCTTCCATGACGATGGAGAACTAAACCTTATTTGTTATTGGGAAAGATGTAACCTCTTAAACTCTGATGTATTGAATTGATTCTATATTATATATGCTTTACTTCATTAATAGTTAGGGTTTTTCCTCTATACTCTATGCATGCTTTGTTTAACTCATTCAATTGCATGATCTTTGATTTTGTCGATATGGACACATACAGGGAAATCTAGAACTGGGGAAATTCTCCCGGAAGCAATATTACCTAGACATAGGAATAGGAGGATCGATTGCCTTTAAGCTTTTGTGCGAATGTAATGCATGATTAATTGCTAGGGAGACAAGACATTGTGAACTAGTGATTAGGATTAGGCTTTCTTCACCGAGACATCGGGTTTAAGGTAAATTAGAAAGTGACATTAACATTAGTGAAGAATGATGAATTCATATATGCATGAGAGTAAATTAAGTGGAATCTAAACCTAACAACAATATCATCAACTTCATCCATTCATTCTTGTGTTTAGCCTCAATTTATCAAATTGCATTCATGTTTATTTTATTGCATTTGCATCCAAAAACCCCAAAATTTGTTCTTTAGAGTCTTAATTAGTTGAGTAATCAGATAACTGTTTAGTGTCGTGAGTCTCTTGGGAAACGATACTTGGTCTTACCATTCATTATTACTTGATACAATTCGGTACACTTGCCGAGGTCTTAACAAGTTATTGACTCCGTTTTCGGGGATTAAAAATTTGTTTATCATTCACTTGGTCCTCCATTGTCATCAATTTGCGCTCCTTCTTTCTCCTTATCTTCATCCTCTTGGCCTCCTTTAGGGGCTTCTACTTGCTTACCCGTTCTCAAAGTAATAACACTTACATTTTGCGGGTTGATCATTGTTTGTGTAGGAATTTTATTTGATTCCTTACCCTCTAACTTATCCACCCTTTGAGTCAGTTCTACAATTGATTTCATGATTTCTGAATTTTGCTCAATTATTGTTTTCATGAAATCTTGTAGTGACATTTCAGGTTGAGGTTGCTGCCTTTGTTGAGGTGAAACATAAGGTTGTATGTTCTGCTGATACCTATTGGAGGATGAATCATGATAATTCTGATAGGGTCTATTTCCTCCAAACATGTTTGTAGCAAAAGCTTGATATGGGTTTTCCACAGTGGTTTCCACCAAGCTAGGACATTCATCAGTATAATGGTTAGTTGAAATGCAAATTCCACACTTCTTAGCAATTTGTGGAGTTGATGTTTTAAACAAACTTGCAATCTCGTCGAGTTTGCTTTGTAGCTTATTCAATCTTTCATCTATCCTCTTTCCATCAACTGCACCATTATCAATTTCATGCACTCCTTTCAACAAAGTCACTGAATTTTCTCTTGTGCCAAACTGTTGATTGTCTACTGCCTTCCGTTCTATTAGATCTATACCATCTTCTGGTGACTTGTCTAAGAAAGATCCTCCGCTTGCAGCATCTTCCCATGACCTATCAGTAGGACTTAAGCCTTCATACAAGCTTAGAATAAAATCTTCCATTTGGAGTTGAGGACATGAAGCACATAGTTTCTTGAATCTTTCCCAATACTTACTAAGATTATCTCTATCTTTCTGTCTTATATCTTGTATTTCTCTACGAATGGCAGATAATATGGATGCAGGAAAATACTTTTCAAGAAAGAGTCTTTCAATAGTTTCTCAATTTGTAATCTGTGCAGAGAGATAATACCACCAATCTTGAGTGCTCCTTGAAGAGTAAAAGGAAAAGCTCTCATTTTAAGGCTCTCTATTGTGACCCTGGGAGATCTAAAGTTTTCACACAACATGTGAAATTGTCTCAAGTGCTTGTGTGGATTCTCCCTTGATAACCCATTGAACTATGGTAAGGCATTTAACAAGTCAGGTCTCAACTTCCACTCCTCATTAGGGTATTCAATGTTACTTTGGACAACTGTATTGTGAGAGGTTGCTAACTTTCTGATGGATCTTTGTGTCATATTGTTTGGGTTAGGATCAGGTAAAGGATTGGATGATACGTTTGTGACTAGAGATAATGAAGGTGGTATGGCTTCAGATGTAGGAAGTGTTCCCTTAGTAGAACACCCAAATTTAAAACTTCTTCGCAGCTTATGCAAATTCCTTTCAACTTCCGGGTTAATTTGATAAAATTCTCCCGAGTTAGCTCTGGTCATGCACTATGCAGTCTGCTTGAAGTTGCTTCTATGTTCTTGACTTCTCTTTTTCTTTCCTTTTGTTCTTGCTTATAGATAAAGATTTCAAATAAGAGATAAGAGAGACTTTGTTTGGGTTCACTCCTAGGAAAGAGAGGTGCGTCACAATGGACAACTTAAGCACCAAGTCTTTCCTAGCCAAAGTATATTCAAACTAGCCTCAAGTATTTCTCAAAAGAAATTCTTGATTAAAACAAGAACAAAGATTCACTTTAAATCAATTATTTAAGTACAAATATCCCATCAAAAACTTGAACTTTAAAGCATAAATGTGGGCATAAATATGCACTCATTACAACGTGGGCTTGGACTTGTTTTATGTTATTTTTATGAACTATTTAAGGTTTTGGATGACCTAGAGACGAGATCTTTTGGCAGAAAGAGGCACAAAAACACTCCTTTCATCTCTCAGAGGCGGATTTTGGATGCTAAAGCTCCAATCTTTAACTTTTAGGGTTTTATCTTTCATTCTTTTCCATATTTTCATCTAGTTTCACCATGTCTATGGTGAACTAAACCTCCATTGTTGTTGGGGAAACGATGTCATCCTTTGAAACTCTCATGTATTGAATTGATTTATATTATAAATGCTTTACTTCATTAATTGTTAGAGTTTTTCCTCTACGCTCTATGCATGCTTTATTTAACTCATTCAATTGCATGATTACTGATCTTGTCGATATGGAAACATATAAGGAAATCTAGAACTGGGGAAATTCTCCCAAAAGCAATATTACCTAGACATAGGCATAGGAGGGTTGGTTGCCTTTAAGCTTCTGTACGAATGTAATGCATAATTAATTGTTGGGGGTACAAGACATTGTGATCTAGTAATTAAGAGTAGGCTTTCTTCATCGAGACATCGGGTTTAAGGTAAATTAGAAAGTGGCATTAACATAATTGAAGAAGATGAATTCATAAATACATGAGAGTGGATATGATAAGTCGGAAACCCCAACAACATAATCATTCCATGTTTTATACACCAATCACCTGTGCATTTTTCAAGTCAATTGATTAACACTTGCATTCATATTTATTTTCTTCATTATAAACACCATGATTTTGTTTACAAGTCTTAATTAATCAAGAAACCACATGAATGTCTAGGTCGTGAGTCTCTTGGGAAATGATACTTGGTCTTACCATTTATTATTACTTGATACAATTCGGTACACTTGCCGAACTGTTAACACTTGGGCGCTATTTCAGAGACGCTGAGCGCCAATCTTCAAGTATCATTTCACGCCTAGGCGCCCTTCCTTGGGCACTGAGCGCCATTTTCTCGCAAGCTCGCCTGGGCGCCCTAAGTAGGGGTGCTGCGCTTTGGCGACGTTGGCCCATGATCCAATTCAGCAATATATAAGGACTTACACGTCCTAGAGGGGGTATCTTTTGACAGAAGTGACGCAAAGTCAGACTTTTTCCAATTCTATGGAGGTAGAAGTGGATGCGGAAGCTCTCCTCTTAGGTTTTTAGGGTTTATCTTTCATTCTCATTCCATTGTACATCTAGTTTCTCCATGACAAGGGGGAACTAAATTCAATTTGTTGTTGGCGAAAGATGTAGCCTCTAAACTCTTATGTATTTGAATTTATTCCAATTTATATATGCTTCTTTCATTAATTGTTAGGGTTATTCTCCTTTGCTCTATGCTTTTTATGTTTAACTCATTCATGGCATGATTTGTGGTCTTCTTTGTTATTGACAAATACCTAGAAACCTAGAACTGGGGAATTTCTCCCAAGGGAACTCTTGGTTGTCTTAAGCTTTCGTTCATAATGCAAAATTAATTATTAGGGATGCAAGACATTGTGGTCTAGTAATTAAGGATAGGCTTCTTTCACCGAGACATTGGGTTCTAAGTAAGTTAGAAAGTGACATTGACATTTAGTAAAGAAGAAGAATTCTTATATACATAAGAGTGATTAGGTAAAATCTAAACCTCAACCACATCTTCATCCCATAATACAAACATCATCATTCACTTTTCTGTTTCTCTTCAATTGATCAAAATTGCATTCATATTTACTTTCTTGATATTGCATTTAAAAACCCTAAATTGTTCTTCAAAGTCTTAATTAGTTAAGTAATTACATGAGTGTTTAGTCCCGTGAGTCTCTTGGGAAATGATGACAAATTTATGAACACCGAAATACGGCGCCACAAACTTGTTGAACAATCGGCAAGTGTGACCGAATCGTTTCAAGTAATAAACTCGGTAAGACCAAGTATCGTTCTCCCAAAGGACTCACGGCCTAGTTTAGTTATGTGATTCGTTGATTATTTAAGACTTAAGAACGAAATAAGTGGAATTTAATATGCAAAACAGAAAATAAACATGTATGCATGAGTTTTGATCAATGGCTAAAACAAAATACAAACACTTCAATGGAATAAATGGATGAGTATGTTGTTGGGGTTATCAATTTCATCTTATCCACTCTCATATATTTTAGGAATTCAACATTCTTTTCATCATTGTTAATGCCACTCTCTAAATTACCTTGCAAGAAGGCCTATCCCTAATTACGAGTTCATACGATTCCTAGCATTCCTAATAATTAGTTCTTTTAGTGCAGGAGCTTAACGACAACCAATATACTATTGGGAGAAATTCCCCGGATCTAGACTTCCCCGTACGTTCCCGTATCGACAAAATCAATAATCATGCATTGAATGAGTTAAACAAAGCAAGCATTGAGCAAAGAAGAAAAACCCTAACTACTGATGAAAGAAAGCATAGGTCTTAAATATAAGATGTAAAAACAAATTCCATATATGAGAGTTTCACAAGACTACATTGATTCCCCAACAACAATACAAGGTTTAGTTCACCATATTCATGGTGAAACTAGATGAATAATAATGGAAGAATGAAAGATAAAACCCTAGAAAGGTGAAGAGGTAGCCTGAGCATCCAAGATCCTCCTTCAAAGGGGTGGAAGAGAGAGTGTTTGCTTCGTTTCTGCCAAAGATACAAACCCTAGGACGTCCTAAAGCTTATATACTATTCTAAAATATACAGAAAATTAGGCCCAAGCCCATAAGTGTGCCGCTCAGCGGTAAAGTGCCGCTCAGCGGTAAGTGCGTGAGTTATTTTCTCCCCTCAGCGGCCATTTTGCCCCTCAGCGGATCCACCGTGATCTCTTGAGTGCCGCTCAGCGGTAAACTGCCGCTGAGCGGCAGTTGCTGCTTCTCCTTTTGCACTTTTTGATGTCTTTTCTGATTCCATCTCTCTCCTTCTTCACTTCTTTCACCAAATTCACCTTAAAACCTGCACAAAAACACTGAAATCAAGCATAAACCTGTCCAGCTCTCTTATTTCTGAAAATATGAACAAAAGCATGATTTCAAGCTAGTTTTTAAGTGTTAAAGGTTGCTTTTAGTATCAATTTTAAGCATGAATATAACAGTTTTTCAACTGTTATCAGGAAACGATACTTGGTCTTACCATTTATTATTACTTGATACGATTCGGTACACTTGCCGAGGTCATAACAAGTTTTTGGCGCCGTTGTCGGGGACTCGTGGTTTAAACTATACTTTTGTGTGATTCTTAACCGATTACACTTTATTTTTATTATTTTTAGTTTTTGTTTTTTGTTATTTTTTTTATCTGTTTGTGCTAATTGGGTGCTCTAGTGTTTTGTTCACTAGTGTATGTAGGGTACAATTCGGACTAGAAGCACGAAAGTTTTTGAACCTCTTCTTACAGGTCTGGACAATAGTAGAACAAAGAGGAGGAACGGGACGTCTAGAGAACTTTTTCGTTCTCTTGAGACTCTTTTACAGCCTTTACCTCAAATATCTGACCAGGAAACATAAGATATGGCTGAAGAGCAGAATGGTAGATGTACCATGGCAGATTATGCAACAGTCATTAGCCTTCATCCTTTTAATAGCATTGCAAGGCCGAGGGGTAATGCTGCGAAAATGGAGATGAAGTCTGCTTTGATTCAATTGGTGAAGAGTAACCAATCCAATGGATTATCACATGAAAATCCATATGAACATATGACCACATTTAATGAGATATGCAATATTGTGAAGATCAATGGCGTGCCAGATGAAGCTATTAGACTAAGCTTGTTTCCTTTCTCTTTGGGAGGCAATGCTAAGATGTGGTTGAACTCTTTTCCAGATACAAGTTTTACTGAGTGGGAAGCCGTGGTTGCAAAGTTTCTGAACAAATACTTCCCACA
Organism: Vigna hirtella; assembly: GCA_027742795.1. Taxonomy (NCBI): domain Eukaryota; kingdom Viridiplantae; phylum Streptophyta; class Magnoliopsida; order Fabales; family Fabaceae; genus Vigna; species Vigna hirtella. The sequence continues at coordinate 16,939 of JAHCHA010010791.1, read as the reverse complement.
GTCAAAAGTAAACAAAGGGAAGCAAGGAATTTCTTCTTTCAGGCAGGGCATGGATGAAACATTAGGTCAAGCGTGGGATAGATTTAAAGGCTTGTTGAGGAAGATGCCCACTCATGGTTTTGATTAACCTACAGTAGTAATTCTGTTCCTTGGAGGTCTAAGCTCGCAAACTAATATGATGCAAGATGCCTCAACTGGAGGTAATATCAAGTGCACCAGATTACCTTTATTGAAAATATGGCTAGCAATGATAATGAGATGCATAGCGAAAGAACTAAACTTTAACAGACAGGAGTTCTACAACTACAATCTCAAGATGCTTTGTTGGTACAAAACAACATTATGACTCAATAGTTGGAAACTCTGATGAAGAAAATCTCTCAATTACCAACGGAGTTGCAGAATGTTTCACAAGTTCAACAACAACTTTGTGAGTTATGTCGTGGAGATCATATTAATGGTCAATGTGCTATGCCAGAAGTTACCCAAGAGGAAGTCAAGTTTATGAGTCAAGGTAATCAATTCCATCCAGGTAATTACAACCAAGGGTGGAAACCTCACCCAAGTATGGGTCAAGGGCAAGCTGGGCAATTCAATAGACCACAACAACAACAATGGCAATAACAACCCTCCTTATTTGAAAGAACTGCAAAGCTAGAAGAGACACTATAACAGTTCATGCAGGTGTCTATCTCCAATTATAAAAGTAGTGAAGCTGCCATTAGAAATCTGGAGATACAGGTTGGTTAACTAGCTAAGAAGTTGGAGGAGATGCCTGATAGGAGTTTTGGGAATAATACTGAAGTTAAGCCTAAGGAGGAGTGCAATGTCGCTATGATTAGAAGTGGCACGATGCTAGATGAGAGAAAAGTTGAGAGAAAAGAAAAAGCTAAGTTGAGTGAAAAATAAAAGATGAATAAAGAGAGAAAATAAGAGGCTGAGAGAAAAGAAGGTGAGAAAGTTGAGAGGGAAAAGAAAGAAGAAGAGGATGAGAGGAAAAAAGATAAAATATTTGAGAAGCCTCTTCCTTATCCAAAAAGCTTTTCAAAAAAAGAGAAACAATTTAGGCGTTTCATAGAGATCTTTAAGGAATTGGAGATTACTGTAGCAAACTCCTACTTATGCGAAGCACATGAAGCAATTCCTCAGTAACAAGAAGAAATATCTAGATGAAGAAACAATTCAAGTGCAGGGCAATTGCAATGGTATTATGCAAAAGATTCTCCCTCCAAAATTTAAAGATCCGGGGAGTTTCACCATTCCTTGTACCATTGGAAACCATGATATAGGGAAGGCTCTCATTGATTTAAGGACTAGCATCAACCTGATTCCCCTATCTATATGCTTAAAAAGATTGGTGGTCTTGAAGTCAAGCCAACAAGAATGATGCTTCAGTTGGTGTTGGATGAATTGGCAAGTGTACCGAATCGCACAAGTAATATAAAATAGTAAGACCAAGTATCGTTTTGGGTATTCCTGGCCTTGGGTTCTCAGATTCAACTAGGAATTTTCCAGTTTCTTTTCCCTAGCCCTCACAACAACACTCAAATCAACAATTAATCTTTCTTCACCCCTCAAACATTCAGTTATTACAAACTAAGCACATTGGAATCAAACAACCGCAAAACAAACAGAAATAAAATTCAAAATCCAAACTAAAGAACAGTAAACAAAATAAAAGTTTGTAAAACACTGGGTTCCTGTTCACCTTTTTTATTCTCCTAGAAATTGAAGATTCAATCTCTATCAGTCCATCAGTTCTTAGTTCTTTCACAATCCACAGCTTTTTGTAAAATCTCATTGGAATGCCGGGTCTAAGTTCTTCATAATTTTCCAGTGAGTCTTGATGAAAATTTTCTCCTTTGCTGTCTTTTTCTTCTTCTTTTACCTGTGACAGAAAACACTTTTTACCTTTCTTGCCTGGCTTTGCAGCTTTAGTCCTAATCTCTGGTGCATCTTCATATGCAGCTTTGAGACTAGTCTTTTTCATCGGGATTTGCTGCTCAGCATTGAAGACATTGAAAATCACCTCTTCTTCTTGGTTTTTGAGTGCTATAGTTCCATCATCAACATTGATGACCACCTTGGCCGTTTTCATGAAAGGCCTACCAAAAATAATAGGGATCTCAAAATCTTCCTCCATCTCCATTACCACAAAGTCTATGATGAGTCAATATTTTCTTGATTTCACTTAGCTTATTGTGCTAGATTTAATCAGGGAATTGTGCTAGAATGTCCAGTATTTTCCCACTTTTACTAATTGTACTTAATTTGACCAGAAATTCTTATTTTAATTAATTTGAATTATCTGAGCCTAATTATTTGCATTATTAATTGTAGGGAAATTGATGGATAATATTTTAGGACTTAAAGAGAAATGTCACAACAATTAATTTTAAGCTAAAAAGGAAGAGAGGTGTGGATTTCATTTTTAGAGGTGTTGGGAGTGCATACGGAGTAGCTAATTTCGTTTTGGGCTTGGAGGAGTGGATTTCAAGTGGTGTGTTTAGAGAAAAAGGCAGTGCAACAAGAATTAAAATGGAAAGCACCACGGTCCATGATGCAATTAATTGGGAAGCAGCGAGGTGGAGAATTAATAGAAGAGCACCGACCCACATTTGGTTTGGCTTTGGAGGGAGGTGCACAAGGGAGCTCGATGGAACGTGAGAGCATCCACTTACACGCTTTTGGCTGGGCTTTTAAAAATATTTGTTTGGAAGAAGAGCAACAGCAGTTTGGTGTCACGTGGAAGTGGGAGGCCACGCACATCAAGGACACGACCCAGGATTAAGTGCTACTGCCACCTCTTAAAGGTCCAACAGCTTGGAAGTGGTGTGAGTATTGGAGAATAGGGTGACGGGCAGCAAGCACGGGAGGCACTCTTGGTCCAGCTGGCACACAACATCCAGCCACCGAGATGGAGAGAGTTTTTATTAGGGATGGTATGTAGATAAAAGGGGGACGCGCACACGTTGAGAAAACCAGCCGCCACCTATTAGGATTGATTTTTTTGTTTTAAAGAAAGGAGAGCAGCACGTTGATGTAGATGGTGCTTGTCACGGCTGGGTCCAGTAGGAGAATGTAGTAGGAAGTGGTGGTTGATGAAGTGTTGAGTTCATTTGAAGTAGCTGCACGGTGACGGCTGGAAGCACACGAGAGGCGAGGCTGCTTCATTTTTAGAGAATTGATGTGGTGCATGGGAAAGGCGAGCTCCAAGTGTCACGTCCAGAGGGGTACACACGGTGCTTTCCAGCCACATTCCTTTCCAATTATTAACTTTAATGTTGCATTTTTATTTTTATTCTCGGAATGTTAATTTTTCTAATTTAATTTAGCAATTTCATTTCCATTTACCATTTCATTTCCAATTTATGCCATTTATGATTTAGTAATTTCAAGTGGGTCACGCATTTAGTTTTCAGGACAAATTTAATTATCTGGCTGGAGTGCAATGTTAGATTTAGAACGGTTCGGTTTACTATTTTCATTTACTTTAATGCTTTCAATTATGTTCGGCTTCTTTATCTTTTTACCTTTTCAATTTCCTCACTTGTTTTAGAAACCTTTCGGTCTTAATGTAGAACCGTTCGGTCATCTGTAGGACTGTTCGGTCTTCACGCTTTGTTAATTCATTTCACTGTTTTCAATTATGTTTAGTTGTATTTAATTTCAAGTTTTAATTTAGTTCATTTAAGATCACAAAAACACTTTCAAAACCCCCCACTACGTGTTTGACCTATTGACTGAACCACATTTGGTCCTTGAGAGACGACCTAGGAGTCACTTCCTAGCACTGTACTGCATTCTTTAATGCACATCAAATTTGATGGGCCGCGACAGCCCGCATCAGTCTACCAGGAATCTGAGATTGTTAGTTTGTACCATCACATCCTCCACCACACCATAGGGCTTTTTGGTGGATCCATCCGCCATAAACAGAGTCATCTTTGCAGGTTGGACTTCAAGACCACCAATCTTTTTAAGAACAGATAAGGGCATTAAATTGATACTGGACCCTAAATCAATTAGGGCTTTCCCTATTTTATGGCGCTTGATAGTGCAAGGAATGGTGAAACTTCCTGGGTCTTTAACCTTAGGAGGAGGTGCCTTCTGCAAGATCACACTGCACTCTCCTTGTACCTCAATTGTTTCCCCGTCTAGATATTTCTTTCTTTTGAGGAGTTTCTTCAAAAACTTAGCATATTCAGAAATCTGTTGCAATGCCTCAGTCACAGGAATTTTAATCCCAAATTTTTTGGAAATTTCTTCAAAACACCCTAATTGCATTTCGTTTTCTTTTCTTGAACACTCTTTAGAGTGATGAAGATTTTTCTCAATTTTTTTCTTTTTTTCTCTCACTCTCTTCTTTTTCTTTTCTCTGTTCTTTTTCAAGTTTTTCTTTTTCTTTTTCTTTTCTCTCTTCTTTTTCTTCTCTCTCTTTTAAGTCAACTTTTTCTTTTCTCTCTATCTCTTTCTCTTTCTCCCTCTCATTTTCTATGCTCACAATAGCCTTGCATTCTTCCTTGGGGTTAACTTCAGTATTAGCCCCAAAACTGTTTATAGGTATCTCTTCCAACTTCTTGGCTATTTGACCAACCTACATCTCTAGATTCCTTATAACAGCTTCAGTGCTTTTCTGGGTGGAAAGAGTTGCCTGCATGAACTGTTGGAGAGTCTCCTCAAGCTTTGTAGTTCTGTCAACTAGAGAGGTTTGTTGTTGCCACTGTTGTTGTTGCTGCTGTGGTGGTCTATTGAATTGTCCACCAGTTTGCCCAAACTGACTTTGTCCCATGCTAGGATGAGATTTCCACCCTTGATTGTAATTGTTGGGACGAAACTAATTGCCCATGTAATTAACTTCTTCATTGATTCTCAGGAACAACACATTGACCATTAATATGATCACCACCACATAGTTCACAAAGTTGTTGTTGAACGTGTAAGACATTCTAGCACTCCTTTGGTGGCTGAGAAAGCTTCTTTGTCAAGACTTCTAGTTTTTGAGTTATAATCTTATTTTGAGCAAGCAAGGCATCATAAGACTGTAACTGTAGAATTCCCTTAGATTGTGATGGAGCTCCTCTTTCACTGTGCATCTCATTGTCATTGGTAGCCATGTTGTCAACTAATTCATATGCTTCCTCTAGAGTCTTACATTTGCTATTGCCTCCAGTTGAGGCATGAAGCATCAATTTGGTTTGTGAACCAAGACCTCCAAGGAAAAGAATGACTACCGTTGCTTCATCAAAACCAAGAGTAGGTTTCTTTCTCAGCAAGCTCTTGTATCTATCCCATGCTTGCCCCAAGGTCTCCTCCATGCCTTGCCTGAAAGAACTGATTTCCTGCTTCCCTTAGTTGATCTTTGACTGTGGGAAGTATTTGTTTAACAATTTTGCAACCACATCTTCCCACTCAATCAAGCTATTTTTAGGAAAAGAGTTCAACCACAGTTTAGCATTGCCTCCCAATGAGAAAGGTAACAAGCTCAGTGATGACAAATTTATGAACATCGAAAAACGGCGCCACAAACTTGTTTAACAATCGGCAAGTGTGACCGAATCGTATCAACTACAGTTACAGTCTTACCGAGTTTATTAGTTGATACGATTCGGTCCTTTTGGCACCGTTTTTCGGTGGTCATAAATTTGTCATCAGCGCCCAAGCGTGAAACAATGCTTTCAGAACTAAGTTGGCGCTCAGCGGTGGCGCCCAAGCGTGAAACAGTGGTTGCACTTCTAGACTGGCGCTCAGCGGTGGCGCCCAGGCGTGAAACAATGGTTCTTCTATTTGGCACTTTTCCAGCCTTTCATGCCTCCAGCTTCGTGCTACTCCAACTTCTTCATCCAATTCATCTTAATTCCTGTCAAAACAAGGAAAAACAAGCATAAAACCCATTCAACACTCTTATTCTCTCAACTTAATCAAAAGCATGATTTCAAGCTAGTTTCTAAGTCATAAAGGGTGTTTTTAATATCAAAATTAAGTATAAAATAATGGTTTTTCAACCGTTATCACATAGATAAATAAGAATCAATTCAAATACATCAGAGTTTAGAGGTTACATCTTCCCCAACAACAAATAAGGTTTAGTTCTCCATTATCATGGAGAAACTAGATGAATAATGGAATGGAAGAGATAGAAAAACCCTAAAAACTAAAGAGGAGAGCTTCCGCATCTACTTCTGCCTCCAGAGATACTCTCTTTAGGTCTAGCAAATCCTTAAATAGGGCTGAATTGGATCATGGGCCAACGTTGACACCGCTCAACGCCCCACTTTGGGCGCCTAGGTGTGAGACGTTACATATCAGTTGGCGCTTAGTGATGAGTTAATATTTTCTTCACTTCACTTAGCTTATTGTGCTGGATTTAATCAGGGAATTGTGCTTGAATGTCCAGTATTTCCCATTTTTCCTAATTAAGCTTAATTTGACCAGAAAATCTTATTTTAATTAATTTGAATTATCTGAGGCTAATTATTTGTATTATTAATTGCAGGGAAATTGTTGGATAATATTTTGGGACATTAAAGGGTTGCCACATAATTCAAGACTCTCCACATAGGCATTTTAGATTTATCTATATTATAATTTAGTTGCTTAGGACTTTTTGAACCAACTTGTGCTTTTTTAGTCATTTTTGGCAAAGTAGGTTAGGCCCAAAAGTAGGGGAGGCTGACTTGGCACCCTAGGTTTTTAGTGTAGCCGCCACCCCACATTGAAGGGAGAACTTCTTAATTTTGTAAAAAAGGATTGACTGCGTCCATGGGAGGAGAAGAGAGCTCCAAGAGGTTTTCTTTATGGTGTTTTCATGCTTGAACCGCTACACGTTTTATATTTTCTTCATATTGGAATGCACACAGCTGCTTGTTAAGTTATTTTCACCGTTCATTACTTGAGTTTCATTGTTCATCGTCTCTTTCACGTTGCCTGGGTTGCGTTGTTACTGTTTACATTGCATTTCTAATGCTGTTTCATTCTCGGGTTGCGTGGGATGATGCTTTTACTGTTGCGAATTGTTTTAATCCATTTGGTGCATTTCCATTAACGTTTAGAATAGTTTTCGGCTTGTCTGTGCATTTCGAAGTTAAAGTTTGGTTTTTGCCGCACTGCGTTCAAATTCCGTTCGATTCTGTAAGTGTTTGTCCATTTACAACCGTTCGACTGGTTCTTTATTTTCTAGTTTAGTCTCGATCTCGGTTCCATTAGGTTGATGATTGAATGCTCTTGTACCGTTCGGTCACAGTACTTACTGTAGACCGTTCGGTTTGTTCTGGTCATTGTTGATGCATGTGTTCGGCTGTCTTCTTTGTTGCTCAGTTTCAATTGGTTTCTTATTTACCGTTCTGTTATTCTTGAGTTTTAACTTCTTCCCATTTTACTTCTTAATTATCGCTCAACTGTCTTTTGTATGCATTCTTTTCTTGTTAGTAGTACCGTTCGACTTATGCGGGTTAGTTTTCCCACTTCGTTTTTATTAGCTAGCTTGCTTTTAACCGTTCGGTCCTCAACACTTTATTGTTATGACCGATCAGTCTAAGCTAACAACGTTCGGTTTTACACTTTTCCTCTGCTTTTCTTTTCCGCTCGTACACTGTTCAAGTTGACTTATTTTAATACCTTTCGGTCTCACTCTTAGTGACGTTTGCTTTGTGCTTGTTTTGTTCGACATTTCATTGTGCTTTAGTTTTACTTTTACCGTTCGGTCTGACCACACTTATCAGAAACGCTCGGCTTTAATATACTGCTCGTTTTAGTTCTTTACTGTTTCCCGTTCCTCCCCAGCTTACCTTCCACCGTTCGGTCACTGCTTCACTGTATTTGACCGCTCGGTTTATCTCTGTTTTTCTAATTTCTATTGTCGTTCGGCTCATTAATTTAACGCTCGGTTTTTAGATCTTCATGCTTTTCTTTTAATTTATCATACCGCTCGGTTTGTTCCATTTCCTTTAGAGACCGCTCGGTCTCATTGCTAAAACTGTTCAGTCTCACTTTTAAGACCGTTCAGTCTTCACTTTTAAGGCCCATGTCCAGCTAGAGCAAAGGCCTTCACGCATCCAGCAGCTTGACACGGAGGCTTCACGGGCACGGTCCAAAAAAGAGGCCTTCATTTCTTCATCCAACCTTCACTGGACACGCTGGCCGCAAGGAGGTGCAGAAGCAACACGAGCCCAGCTATCTCCACGTGCAGTCCATCACGTCCAGCAGCAACACGCAAACAGCACGCTGGGAGGTAATTGGTCACGGTCCAGCTAGGCGTGGGGCATGTGGAGGTAGGTCTAGAAGTTTGGAGAAAAACAGAAAAAAGAGGTTCCAGTAGCCGCCACCTAGGAGGGTACAACACGTTATATTCTTATTGGAAGAGCAGCAATGTAGGTAGCCCAAGGATGGAAGGCTACGGTTGAAGGCTCACATCCAGCATAGCAGTAAAGAACGTTGATGGAATTTGGAATGTGCACATGATGACGGTTGGAATGTAGAGCTCCAAAGGCTCTTCGTTTGTTTCTTCTTCACGCTTGAACTCGATACATATAATTTATATGCTATATAATTGAATGCATTTAGGAAGTACCTTGTTTATTTAGTTCACTTTACTCCTTACGTTTTTTTTTATTATTAGTTGATTTCGTGATGAATTTCATTTAATGTTCAGCTCAACGTTGCATCTTCAAGTGATTCACACACTCTTAAATTGAATTTTCATTTCAGCTGCAATGTGCTACTGCTGAAACGTTGCCATTTGTTCACCCAATTTCCTTTAAAATGTATTCTTGCTGAATTGTATTTATGCTGGCGCGTTGCACCAGAAAGCATGACATGCGTTTATTTGAACTTTAATTATCGTTGTTGTGCTTAAGGCTAATTGTAATTTGCGCATTGCCTTTAATTCACTTAGTTGCGTTTCAATTTTCTTTATTGTGTTTTAATTGATTCACGCAAGTGTGGATTGAAGCCTCGTTTTCCTGCTGTTGTGTGCTTCCAACATTGACGCAACATGCTGTTTGTGAATTTGCTTAATATGCATTCAATTGGTACACGAAATCTTGGATGGAATTTTCATTCTTGCTGCACGAAATTTAATGTTGATTGCAATCTGTGGTTTATGGATATGCTTTTCTTCACCTATTTATTTCACTGCTCCACTTGCTTGAGCTAGAAGGCGGGTATATTTAAATGTCGCTAGGTTCTTTGGTTTAGTGACTCATTTCCTTTTGTTTAGTTTACTGTTTTAATTTATTTCAGTGTTTTCAATTATGTTTGGTTGTATTTAATTTCCAGTTTTCATTTAGTTCAATTCGAATCACAAAAACACTTTCAAAACCCCCCACTACGTGTTTGACCTAAGCCTCGAACCACATTTGGTCCTTGAGAGACGACCTAGGAGTCACTTCCTAGCACTATACTGCATTCTTTAATGCACATCAAATTTGATGAGCCGCGACAGCACGCATCAAATTTTGGCGCCGTTGCCGGGGACCAATGGTTCGGTCTTAGGTCTTTTGTTGTGTTAGTGTGTGTTGTGTTTTGTCTTGTCTTGTGATGTGATGTTCTGTTTTGTGTGTGCGCGTTGCATGTTAAATTGTGACGTGTTTTTTTTGTTTCGTAATTTTTAGTATCTTCTTTTTTCATGTCTACCTATTTTGGTTGTGTGAATAGTGCTTATTCTGCCAGTGCCTCTAATTATGATTCTCCTTCTGCATGGTACTCTGATTGTAATTCTGCTGATTTTTATACTGGGAACAATATGGCTCATCCTCCAATTTCTGAGAGTGCTCCTTGTGAGCCGGTTCCACCTACAAAGGATGATATTCATTGCGTTCTAAGCACTGGACTGATATATTTGCTCCCTAAGTTTCATGGTTTTGCAGGAGAATGCCCACATAGACATTTGGAGGAGTTCCACATCATGTGCTCTTCAATGAAGCCTCCACATGTCCCTCTTGATCACATTTTCTTGAGGGCATTTCCGCATTCATTACAAGGAGCAACTAAGGATTAGAAAGACTCTCTTCCTCTAGGATCCGTTACCGATTGGGGATATCTTGAGCATCAGTTTCTGAGCAAATTCTCCCCTGAGCAGTATGGTTACAGCAACAATCTTGGACGGAATGACTCTAGCTTGGGATGGTATAATGCTCTGCAACAACATCATTATCCAGAACCACCATTCCAGAGTACATTTATGTCTTCACCAGTCCAACAATACGAGAGTCAGCAGTATGATGCTCCTGCCCAAATAGCTCCTCAGCCTTCTACTTCGGAGCCTACATTGCAGGAGTTGTTGGAGCAGATGACCATGCAGAACCTGCAGTTTTAGCAAGAGAACATGCAGTTTCAGGAAGAGACCAGAGCTGTCATTCAGAGTTTGACTGATCAGATAGGGCAGATGGCCACTCAACTCACTGAGGAACAGTCACAAGATTCGGAATCACCATTTCTGACTGTTCACATGCTTGATCATGACAGTGCCATCAACATAGGAGATGGGAACCAGAGTCATGTGCTAAATGCGCCACCTACTTTCCCATCGCCTTATGTCCCTACTCTTGCGCTCGAGGAGATAGATCCTAATGAATATTTTGAGGCCCAAGATGGAATAAGCAATACTTTTGAGCTAGGTAGACCACCTTCATCTTCCACCACTTTACCAATCTTCAAGGAAGTGGAAGTAAGCATACCTCAGTATGATTATGTCATTGATGATTATGTTCAGGATTATGTTGTTCATGATTATGCTATTGAGGGGTATGTTGATAATAATATTGTTGCTGAGCATGTTTTTAATTTTCCCTCTGTGCATGATGAGAACCACTTTTTGATATCACATCCGAATGTTTATTCTCCATGCACTGAACATGAATCTGAGTCTGTTATTGATATTGCTCGTAATTTTGAAATTGATTCATGTTCTGAGGATGTATCTGAGGTTCAATCTGTTACACTAGGACTGGGTGTTATACCCCTGCATGAAATTTCTGTAGAGCCACATTGCACTAACCATGTTGCAGGAGGTACACATAAATTTGATCAACAAACACCCATAATTGAAGACAAAGGTGCGAGCCTGAAGAACAGTTCGAAGATCAATTGGCACCTGCTAAACCCGCTCATCAATAATTGCTGCTTAGATCCAGCTGTGGAAAACATTTCCCTGCTAGATCAAATCTGGAGGATGAAGCAGTTCATCCTCAAAACTTCCTGGCTGAATCCTGTGGTGGAAAACATCTCTCTGCTTGTCAAAAATTGGCAACTGCCACCATGATCAGGGGAGTTTTCTTTCTCTCTTCTCCCCCTTTCCCTACTTTTATTGCACTTGTCCATGATCTGTTGACTGTTATGATTTCTGATCTTATGCTTATGACACATTGAGGACACTGTGTAGTTTAAGTGTGGTCTATTGGGGGAGATTTTTATTTTTCTTCGTTAGTTTTTGTTTTCTTGGTTAAATTTTTTCTTTTCTAGGTTGTTTTTGTTGTGTCTTGTGTATAGTTTTGCATGTTTCTCATAATTTCTGGATTTTGTTTAAGTTGTAGACTTGTCTTTCACTTCACTTGATTGATACTTATTGGTTTGAAATCCCTTGCTTTTCTTTGCTTGGGAAGATGATTATGATGTTTGAGAGGTTGAATTGATTGTGACAATTACCCTGTGTGAGATTTGAGCCACTTTATGTTCTTTCTTGTGTGTGATATGTCTCTTGATTGCTTGCGCATATGCCTCGCTTGACTCTTGTTGATAATTCTTGATTGATATGCATGTTTGGAAGTGATAAAGGCAGTTTTGTTTTTGAGCCTCTCTAGCCAAATAAGCTTACCTTGTTCTGATCCTTTGATAACCCCTTTTGAGCCTATAGTTTCCTCATTTCTTTGTTTTGAAGCTCATACACTAGCCCTAAGTGAAAAACCATGATTACCGTAACCTTAGGGAATTTGGGAGCTTTGGAAGTGTTTTGGGAACAAGTGTGGCCTCCTTGGGGATTCTAATGAATTGGCTAGTTAGTTCCTCTTCTTGTTTTATTGTTATAAATATATGTGTATCTTGTCTTTTATAGTTTTGTTCTGAAAAGAGAGAAAAGAAAAGAGACCGGATGAAAAAAAATAGATAGAAAAAAAATGAAAAAATAAAAAAAAAATTGTGAATAATGGAGTCAAGAAGAGGATTGAATTAGAGGTCTGGGTGTGATTTGATTGTGTTTACACTTGTTCCCCATTGCTCCTCTATTTCTTTTGGTTTATAGATTCTCATCCATATTATGTCCTCCCTTGTCCTTGGCCCCATTACAACCATGAAAAGACCTTTTGATTTGAACATGCATATGTTTTGAGTGTTGACATTAGAGGTTTGCCAAGTCTGTTGTTGTTTGCTTTCTTGAGTGCATTGAGTTGAAATTCTTTACCTTATACACTTGAGAGAAACATTGATAGTGCATCTGTGAGGTTTTGTTACTTTTGATTCACCTCTTAAGCTGATTGATCATTTTGCCATGTCTTGAATTGCTTGGATGATTTCATGAGTATCTGCTTTCTCTGATTGATTTTGTGTTGGATATTGTCTACTTCTTTTCTTTGTCCAGATTTCTTGAGAACTGTGTAATTCGGTTTGTTTTCTCGTGAGTCTTTGTTTTATGTGTGCTGAGTTTTTGTCACTTCCCTGATGTCCTTTGAACTATTCCCTGATTTGCGTCTTGATTTTGCCCAGGAGTGCAAAAGACTAAGTGTGGTCTATTTTGATGAGTCAATATTTTCTCAATTTCACTTAGCTTATTGTACCGAATTTAATCAGGGAATTGTGCTTAAATGTCCGGTATTTTTCTATTTTTACTAATTGTGCGTAATTTGACCGGAAATTCTTATTTTAATTAATTTGAATTATCTGAGCTTATTATTCTCATTATTGATTGCAGGAAAATTTTGAAATACATTTTGGGACATTTGGAAGAGCATTCATTTGTACACGGTGTTATTTACTTGGAAGATTTATTTTGTGTGTTGATGCGTGGAAACTTGAGATGGAATATTTTGTTTGGATTGGCTAAAAATTAGAAAGAAGTGCACGGTAGGTGGAAGAAAAATACACACCACACGGCCCACAAGTAAGAAGCACACGCGGCCCATGTCCAGCTTGAGCAAAGGCCTTCACGCATCCAGCAGCTTGACACGGAGGCTTCACGGGCACGGTCCAGAAAGGAGGCCTTCATTTCTTCATCCAGCCTTCACTGGACACGCTGGCAGCAAGGAGGCGCAGAAGCAACATGAGCCCAGCTATCTCCACGTGCAGTCCATCAGGTCCAGCAGCAACACGCAAACAGCACGCCGGGAGGTAATTGGTCACGGTCCAGCTACGCATGAGGCACGTGGAGGTAGGTTTAGAAGTTTGGAGAAAAACAGAAAAAAGAGGTTCCAGTAGCCGCCACCTAGGAAGGTACAACACGTTATATTCTTATTGGAAGAGCAGCAATGTAGGTAGCCCAAGGATGGAGGGCTACGGTTGAAGGCTCACATCCACCATAGCAGTAAAGAACGTTGATGGAATTTGGAATGTGCACATGATGACGGCTGGAATGTAGAGCTCGAAAGGCTCTTCGTTCGTTTCTTCTTCACGCTTGAACTCGATACATATAATTTATATGCTATATAATTGAATGCATTTAGGAAGCAGCTTGTTTATTTAGTTCACTTTACTGCTTATGTTTTTTCTTATTATTAGTTGATTTCGTGATGAATTTCATTTAATGTTCAGCTCAACGTTGCATCTTCAAGTGATTCACACACTCTTAAATTGAATTTTCATTCCAGCTGCAATGTGCTTCTGCTGAAATGTTGCCATTTGTTCACCCAATTTCCTTTAAAATGTATTCTTGCTGAATTGTATTTATGCTGGCGCGTTGCACCAAAAAGCATGACATGCGTTTATTTGAACTTTAATTATCGTTGTTGTGCTTAAGGCTAATTGTAATTTGCGCATTGCCTTTAATTCACGTAGATGCGTTTCAATTTTCTTTATTGTGTTTTAATTGATTCACGCGAGTGTGGATTGAAGCCTCGTTTTCCTACTGCTGTGTGCTACCAGTATTGACGCAACATGCTGTTTGTGAATTTGCTTAATATGCATTCAATTGGTACACGAAATCTTGGATTGAATTTTCATTCTTGTTGCACGAAATTTAATGTTGATTGCAATCTATGGTTTATGGATATGCTTTTCTTCACCTATTTATTTCGTTGCTCCACTTGCTTTAGCTGGAAGGCGGGTATATTTAAATGCCGCTAGGTTCTTTGGTTTAGTGACTCATTTCCTTTTGTTTAGTTTACTGTTTTCATTTATTTCAGTGTTTTCAATTATGTTTGGTTGTATTTAATTTCCAGTTTTCACACTACAGGAAAAGCGTTAATTTCCGAAGGAATAATACCGACGGCCTTTGTGCCCTTCGGTAAATTTGATTTACCGAAGGATGTACCGACGGTCATGTAAGTGGTTGATTACCAAAGGCTTTTTGAGTTTACCGAAGGCTCCATAGGCCGTCGGTACAAGCATCGACCTAGTGAAAAGAAAATTTGGGATTTCCCTCTCCCATTCTCCAAATTTTAGTTTCCACAGAAGCTTTCCCCCAATTTTTTGTCTCTCACCTCAGAACCCCCAAGCATCTTCCTCTGTCGTTCTGAAATCAAAATTAACCCCTTTTTTGCTGCAATTGCTGTGTCGACGTTAGGATAGTGCCGGTGAGGAGGGTGGTGGTTGAGGGATTACATTATTCCGAGGGGGTTGTTCGAAGGTGGTGGTAGCGGTGTGACGACGGTGTTGTGGCGACCTCAGGACGGTGTGGTCAGAACTTGAAGGAACTTGGTTAAGGGACTTTGTTGGAGGGGTCGTTGTGGGCTTGTGTGGTTGTCGTGCTGTACAAAGGTTGCCATCGTCAACGGCTTTCTTGGTTGAGGTAAGTTGTGCGTTTAAAAATTCATTGAGTTACAATGTTCTTGTGGCAGCAGTGTATGATGTTGTTTGATTGAGAAAGTTTATTGGTCTGTTGCCTTTGCTTCTAATGCGTGCAACTGTGTGCTCTAACTACGCAAAACTTGAACTACGAAGTGAACCTTTGATACTGATTGAATGGTTTAAAGTGTACTTAGTAGGACTTGTAGGTTAGAAATTTTAGGTCTAAGTCTAAGTCCAAGCACCATAAAAAAAATAGTTATACTAACCACTTATATCGAGCAATCCGTTTAATCGGTTTGATCTTAAATCCACTTGCTGATCACCCTACAGTGAAGAATGGGCGCCCTCCTGGCGCCCTCACCATACCACGTGAGCTTCTTGATGCATCAACCGTGGCAGAGGCCATCAGTGTGATCTCTTGCTGGTACGAGGATAAAACTGAATGGGAACAACGTGTCGGATGGATGTATAGATCAATTACTGAGGATGTCGTTACTGGCTACAAGATGCACAATAGAGGATGGAAATCAGTTTACTGTGTTACCAAGAAACAATGCATTTCTAGCTAATTGTGATGCATTCCGTGGCACAGTTCCCATAAATCTCACTAACATACTACATCAAGTCTTAAGATGGGCAACTGGTGGGTTGAAATATTCTTCTCAAGAAACAATGCATTTCTAGCTAGCCCAAGAATGAAGTTTCTCCAACGGATTGCATACCTTAATGTTGGAATCTATCCATTCACTTCCTTTTTCCTTATAGTCTACTGCTTCCTCCCTGCACTCTCCCTCTTCTCAGGCCAATTCATTGTTCAAACTCTCAACGTCACTTTCCTTGTTTATCTCTTGACCATCACTGTGACTTTGTGCATGCTGGATGTGCTTGAAATCAAGTGGTCCGGCATTGAGCTGGAAGAGTGATGGAGAAACGAGCAGTTTTGGTTGATTGGAGGAACAAGTGCACATCTAGCTGCAGTGCTGCAGGGTTTGCTCAAAGTGATAGCAGGGATTGAAATCTCTTTGACCTTGACATCAAAATCTGGTGGGGATGATGTAGATGATGATTTCCTCAAATCTTGCACGAGTGATTGATGAGCAGAAGTCAATGCTCCCAAATAAAGCATCTATCTCAATGGTGGTATCAACAGCAAATGAGAGTGTTCTTTTTGCTCTTTCACAAGCAGTTCTCAACCTCCTCAAGGCTTTCGGGTTCCCACTTAGGTCCACTTTCTGCTTCCTCTTGAACTCCTCAACAAAGTACTTCACCATTCTGTTATCCATGTCCTCTCCTCCAAGGTGTGTGTCACCAGCAGTGGCCTTCACTTCAAAGACAACACCTTTGATTGTTAGCAGAGACACATCAAATGTTCCACCACCAAAATCAAAAATGAAAATATTCCGCTCTCCAACACAATTAGCTCTCTTGTCAAGGCCATACGCTAGAGCAGCAGCCGTGGGTTCATTGATTATCCGCATAACATTGAGGCCAGCAATGGTACCAGCATCTTTCGTTGCTTGTCGCTAAGAATCATTAAAATAAGCAGGCACGGTAACCATGACATTCTTAACCTCTGATTTCAAGTGCGCTTCTGCAATCTCCCGCATCTTTGTAAGGACCATAGATGAGATTTCTTCAGCTGAAATTTGTTTCTCCTGACCCTTGTATGAAACAACAATCATGGGTTTGTCATCAGAATCAGTAATGACCTTAAATGGCCACAACTTTAGATCGTCCTGAATAATGGGATCACTATATCTTCTCCCGATTAACCTTTTCACATCTGCAAAATTAGTCATTTTATGCATTTCTTAAAGCTTGTTCCTAATACAGCAAGAATTTAAGGCTATTCCTAATAAGTTATGCGTTTGTGTACCTTGACCAGAAACATAAGGTCGATTCCTTTTCTCAGGTCAACTCTAAAAAAAATTTGATACTATCTATTACCTTAATTTCCTCCATATGTGATACCTTGACCAGAAACACTAGAACATTTGCTGATCTCTAT
>JAHCHA010010788.1:0-14825 GCA_027742795.1 Vigna hirtella | reverse complement strand
ATCAAAATAATCTTAATATAAAAAATTCAGGGGAAACGAGAAGTTGAATCTGGCAGAGCCGGTTAAACAACTTCCCATCTTTCCAGAAAGATGCAATAAAAAAATAGATAAAACAATAAAATTTTTGGGGAAACAAGAAGTTGAATCTGGCAGAGCCGGTTAGACAACTTCTCATCCTTCCAAAAATACAATGTAAATAAATAAGAAATAAAAGGTCTGGGGAAATAAGAAGTTGAATCTGATAGAGCCGGTTAGACAACTTCTCGTCCTTCCAAAAATACAATATAAAGAGATAAGAAACAATAAAAGGTCTGATGAAACAAGAAGTTGAATCTAGTAGAGCCGGTTAGACAACTTCTCATCCTTCCAAAATTGCAAAAGGAATAACTAAATGTTCTAAGTAATAGTAACGTACAATTAGCATAACAGAATCAATATCACGTTTTACAACCATCAAACTTGGGTCTCATCACAGAAGCATGTTCTCATTCAAAATTCAAGATCATCCAGAAACAAAATACTCCATATTCAATATTTAGGATTAGACAAAAGCAAAATATTGTATACTCAAGATTCAAGAGTGGCTTCCCTTACCTCTATTACAGACTTAATCTCCTCGTTCCCCAAAAACTTCCAGAATGTCCCCTTTGCAACTAAAAATTCTTCCAACTCTCTTCTCTAAAAATTTTTCAAAGTTTTTGGTGTAAATTTTCAGCCTTCCCCCCTTGGCTATTTATAGCAAAAAAAAATTTTACTATTCATTTTACTATTCACTGTAGCAGTACTGTAGCTGTACTACAATTACTGTAGTAGTACTGTAGCTGTACTACTATTCACTATAGCGGTACTGTAGCTCGTTCTACATTTTGCTGTAGCAAAACATGATTCACGAGGTATTTTTACTGTAGCACTGTACATATTTTACTGTAGCACTATACGTATTTTACTATAGCATTTATACATAAAATTATTTTTTATTTAAAAAATATCTAGTATCTTAATTGCAACAAATTTCAAGGGTCTTACAATCTCCCTATCAACAAAAATTTTCGCCCTCGAAAATTAGCTATTTTAACAAAAGAGATATGGATATTCTTTTATCATAAATTCTTCTAATTTCCAAGTCATTTCTTGTGTGTCTTCATTCCAAAGTACCTTTACTGTGCGAATATCCTTTCCTCTTAGCTTCTTCATTTGAACATCTAGTATTCTTACTGGTCAAACTTCTATTGTTAAGTTCTCCTTGACCTGAATTTCATCAACTTCCAACACATGTTTTGGATCTGGAATATACCTCCTCAGTTGGGATACATGAAAAACATTATGCAAATTTGCCAATCGAGGTGGTAATGCTATCTCATAAGCCACTGGCCCAATCTTTTTAAGAATTTGATATGGTCCGAGAAATTTTGGTGTCAGTTTCCTCATCTTGATAGCTCTCCCGACTCCTGTAGTAGGTGTTACTCGTAAGAATACATGATCTCCTGCCTCAAATTCTAACGGTCTTCTTCTTTTGTCGGCATATGACTTTTGTCTACTTTGAGTTGCTTTCATCCGATCTTGGATTAATTTTATCTTTTCTGTGGTTCGCTGTAATAGCTCGGGTCCTACTGTCAGTGCTTCCCCATCTTGAAACCAACATAACGGTGTTCTACATCTTCTTCCATATAAAGCTTCATATGGAGGAATACCAATACTGGAATGATAACTGTTGTTGTAAGTAAATTCTACTAATGGTAGTATCTCATTCCAACTTTCGAGATGATCTAATACACAAGTTCTTAGCAAATCCTCCAAAGACTGAATAGTTCTTTCTGTTTGACCATCAGTCTAAGGGTGATAAGCTGAACTCATCCTCAACTGTGTTCCTAGACCCTTCTGTAGCGTCTGCCAAAACCTTGAAGTAAACCTTGGATCTCTGTCTGACACAATGCTTGTTGGTATGCCATGCAACCTCACTACTTCCCCGATGTATAACTCCGTCAGCTTTCCTAGTGACATACGCTGATTAATGGGCAAAAAGTGAGCGCTCTTGGTTAGTCTATCAACGATAACCCATATAGAATCGTGACCTTTTGATGATTTTGGTAAATGTGTTACAAAGTCCATCGAGATACTGTCCCACTTCCATTGAGGAATGTCTAACTATCGTAACATCCCTCCCGATTTTTGATGCTCCACTTTTTCCTTTTGACACACCAAGCAGGCTGCTACAAACTCGGCCATATCCCCCTTCATACCATTCCACCAAAATGACTCCTTCAGATCCTTATACATCTTAGTCATACCTGGATGTATGCTAAGACGACTTTTATGACCTTCATCCAAAATTAAATGTTTCAATTCACTCTTTGCAGGTATACACACTCTGTTCTTAAATCGAAGAAGGCCATCTTTACTTAGAACGAACTCCTTGGCTTGATCGGTGTCCAACAACCTGATCTTTTGCTGCAACTCTTGATCCATTGGCTGCTCAACCTTCACTTGTTCTAAGAAGTCACTAGTGATTGCCAAATGACTACACCATATATGATCTGGGGTTAACTGCAACCCCAAGTTCATATCACGTAACTTTTCTAACAGTTCTAATTCCTTCACCATCAGTGTTGTTATCTGAGCTTGTCTCCTACTCAATGCATCTGCCACCACATTGGCTTTTCCTGGGTGATATAAAAGCTCGAAGTCATAGTCTTTCATATATTCCATCCATCTTCTTTGTCGCATGTTCAACTCCTTTTGGTCGAACAAGTACTTTAGACTCTTATGGTCACTAAAAACTTGGAAACTTGCCCCATAGAGGTAGTGTCTCCATGTCTTTAATGCAAATACTACTGCTGCAAGTTCTATGTCATGCGTTGGGTAGTTCTTCTCATGCGCCTTCAGCTGCCTAGATGCATAAGCCACAGGTCTCCTTCCTTGCATCAGAACGCACCCCAATCCTTGGTATGACGCATCACAGTACACCTCAAAAGATTTGCTAGAGTCTGGAATGATTAATACTGGTGCTGACGTTAGTCGTTGCTTCATATCTTCAAAACTGGCTTCGCACTTGTCAGTCCACACAAATGGTTGATCTTTGCGAGTTAACTGAGTTAGAGGACCTACAATCTTGGAAAACCCTTCGGCAAACCATCGGTAATAACCTACTAATCCCACAAAACTCCGTACTTCAGTTACAGTTTTCGGCCGCTCCCACTTTAGCACAACTTCCACTTTTGCTGGATCCACTGAGATTCCTTGAGCAGAAATCACATGACCCAAAAATTGTACTTTCTCTAACCAGAACTCACACTTCGACAATTTCCCATAGAGTTGATGTTTTCTCAAAATTTCCAACGCCACCCTCAAGTGTTCTGCATGCTTTTCCTTATTCTTTGAATAGATAAGAATATCGTCTATAAATACTACCACGAACTTATCTAAACATGACCGAAATATTCTGTTCATGTAGTCCATAAAAATTGCTGGAGCATTCGTCACGCCAAACGGCATTACTACGTACTCAAAGTGTCCGTAGCGAGATCTGAAAGCCGTCTTTTGTACATCTTCCGTCTTGACAAGAATCTGATGGTACCCAGATCTGAGATCAATTTTTGAAAACACCCCTGCTCCTCTCAACTGATCTAATAGATCATCGATTCTTAGCAAAGGATACTTGTTCTTAATTGTAACCTTGTTCAACTGTCGATAGTCCACGCACAACCTTGAACTTCCATCCTTCTTCTTCACCAGCAATACAGGAGCTCCCCATGGAGACACACTTGGACGGTTAAACTTCTTCTCCAACAGATCTTCGATTTGCTTTTTCAACTCTGCTAGTTCGGCAAGAGCCATTCTGTATGGAGCCATAGAAACCGGGCCAGCTCGGGGCACTAGATCTATTGTGAAATCGATCTCTTGACTAGGTGGTAAACCTGGTACTTCTTTTGGAAAAACATCAACATATTCTTCTACCACAGGTATTCCGATGATTTGTTCTTCAGTATTCTCTCTTTTCTCCTGAGCTAACACCACATAGCAAGTAGCTCCATCTTTGATATCCTTCGCAACGACCCGAGTTGAGCTTAGTTCTAAATCATTCAAATTTAGAAACTCTATCTTTTGTTTCCCGCAGTCAATAAGAACGTGATTGGCAGTCAACCAATCCATTCCCAAAATAATGTCTAGATTTTGAAGGGGTAAGCAGATCAAGTTCACTTTGAACTTGCGTCCTGCAATTTGGATCGGGCATCCGACGCAGACTGAACTGGTCATAATTGGTCCCGATGCTGGTGTAGAAACTACTAATTCACACCCTAGATCACGCATCGGTAATCCGAGTCTTTCTAAACATGCTAGGGATATAAAGGAGTATGTGGCTCCAGAATCAAACAAAACATATATGCATTCTCCTAACAACATACAAGTGTGTAAGATCAATGTACCTGGCTTAGTATTCTCTTCTGCAGACATTGCGAATACTCTTCCTGTTGCCCGGGGCTTTATTTCAGCAGAATCTTATTGTTGTGGTTCACCCACTTTCTTTTTCTTTGGACAAACATTAGCAAAGTGTCCCGGATCATTGCAGATGAAACATCTCTTCCCTTCAACTTTTTCCCCAATAAGTTTAGGGCAGTCACGTTTGAAATGTGCTCCTCCACACTCAAAACACTTCACTGTTCCTCGATAGGATAATTGTGGTTTTTCATAAGGCTTTTTATTGAATTTCATTAAAGATTCTCGCTTTGCAAGTCTGGAAACTCTATTTGGATCAAACTCCAACAATTCTATCATTCTGGCTTTCTTTACCAATGCTGGAAACTCTTGTATTTCCAATGGCATAAGTACCTTCTTAAGTTCATGCCTTAGTCCTCCCTCGAATTTTCGACATCTCCATTCTTCTGTAATATTCTGAGTATAAAATCTTGAGAGATAGCTAAATTTTACCACGTACTCTTGTACTGATAGCCTGCTTTGCAAATTTTGCATTGTTTGGAAAATATTTTTCCAAGAACCTTATCTTAAAGTTCTCCCAATTCACAGCCTCACCACGAACCGTCATCAACTGTTGCATACTTTCCCTCCAATATTCAGCCTCACCCACCAAAAGAAATGATGCATAAGTTAATTTTTGTTCTTCTGAGCAAGTTATTACTCGAAAAATCTTCTCATTCTGCCTTAGCCAAGAGTCGGCCTCATCAGGAGTAGCCTCCCCGTTAAATTTAGTAGGATCATGCCTTAAGAAGTCATTCAAGCTAGAATGATTTTGAGGTACTTGATCAACTTGTTGTTGCTGCATCTTTGTCGAGTTTTAAATGATTTCTTCAAAAAGATAATAATACAATTTAGCATATGATATGAATTTCTTCAAATAGTCATTTTCATCATAAACCATTAATAGTTTTACTAAGAATAATAATTTCACTCCCCACAGTCCCAAAATATTTTCGAAAACCATTGCTCTGATACCACAATGTAACACCAAAATAATTTAAAGGGTATTACTGGTAGTAAAGACTAAATTAATTTAATATCTGATATAAACAATCAAACTTTATTTCAATTCTTCCAAAGTACAAATTCCAAACTTACAAACTTTAAACAATATATAGTCTTCACCACTTAACATAAATTCGAAATTAAACTTATAAGTCTTACACAACATATTTTTCCAATGCAAATTTATTCTTTTTACAAAAATCCCTGAAAGTTTTTCCCCGCATCTCTCTCATCATCTCTAAGCTTTTTCAACCGCATCTGCAACATTATCTGCTCACATATAACATGAGTTATATGATCATAGCACAAACAAATAAGGGTAAGCCAACCATATCATACAATCATTAAACTTACTTATAATATAAATGTTTCAATCATGTATTTCTGCAATTTAAAAATACCATTATCCCGATGTCATTAATTCATTTTTTTTTCTTAACTTCTTCAAAATCATCTTTCTCATTTTCATAAACCTTACAAGTATACCATGCTTACTCACGAAGCCTTATGGTCAGACCGCTCTCTACCTGCTTCCTTAAGCCTTACCTGTATACTATGTCTTATTTTCTGAAGCCTTATGGTCAGACCTCTCTCTGCCTGCTTCTATAAAACTTACGAATCATATGTTTATGTCAAATCCTTATGGTCAGACCACTTTCTGCCTGCTTTCATAAACCTCGGGTGTTACTTTGCTCATATCAAGCTCTCATGGTATAAACCGAACATACTACTCCCAGTAGTAAACATCATTTCATAAGTAATGATTTCTTATATCCACTCCAACATTTCATAAAATCAACAATTCATACCCTCTTATCCACCTAACTCAATCATGTTCATTCTTTAATCATAAATTGACAATAACCCGTTTTGGTGTCAATAAATTAAACATATTGCCAGATATCATACTTCATATTATAAACTCATTTTTCCCATAACGAGTATAACTCAACATATTTTCACCAATCAAAGGTCATAGATCAGCCAAAATACATCAACATATCTTAGGAACTACATATTAAAGTTTGGGCTCAATGTAACGGTAAATGAAATATATATGAAGTTTTTACCATGATAACTTAAGAATAAAAATATAGTGTTCATCATACTTTTCAAAATTTCGAAATTTATTTCTCAACACATAGACCTCTAATTACGAATCCGAACGGTCAAATTATAGTAATATATCTTAGGAATCATATATCAAATTTTCAGGTTGATCTAATGGTCAAATAGAACAAAATCTATATTTTACCGAGAGGACTCAATAACACAATAACAGGGGTAATTAATTTACTCAAACATGCAGAACTTATTTCTCCAAGTACAGACTCTTAATTAATGATCCGAACGGTCAAAGTAAAGAAATAGGTCTTAGGATTCATATATTAAAATTTTAGCTAAATCCAACGGTAAAAACAATTAAAAGGAATGTTTTACCACAGTAACTCGAAAATAAGAAAAATTATAATCATGAAAACTAAATTTACACAAGTAAATAGATAACTACCATTACCAAAATTTTAATATGTTCATAACTCATATTCATGATCATAATATGTATAAATATCATATGTAAGAAAGGATTAGCTCCCCTACCATCAAAATAATCTTAATATAAAAAATTCAGGGGAAACGAGAAGTTGAGTCTAGCAGAGCCGGTTAGACAACTTCCCATCCTTCTGGACACAGAAGCATGTTCTCATTCAAAATTCAAGATCATCCAGAAACAAAATACTCCATATTCAATATTTAGGATTAGACAAAAGCAAAGTATTGTATACTCAAGATTCAAGAGTGGCTTCCCTCACCTCTATTACAGACTTAATCTCCTCGTTCCCCAAAAACTTCCAGAATGTCCCCTTTGCAACTAGAAATTCTTCCAACTCTCTTCTCTCAAAATTTTTCAAAGTTTTTG
Organism: Vigna hirtella; assembly: GCA_027742795.1. NCBI lineage: Eukaryota > Viridiplantae > Streptophyta > Magnoliopsida > Fabales > Fabaceae > Vigna > Vigna hirtella. The sequence goes on along the minus strand of JAHCHA010010788.1, from coordinate 7,429 downwards.
GTGTAAATTTTCAGCCTTCCCCCCTTGGCTATTTATAGCAAAAAAAAAAATTTTACTATTCATTTTTACTATTCATATTACTATTCATTTTACTATTCACGGTAGCAGTACTGTAGCTGTACTACAATTATTGTAGCAGTACTGTAGCTGTACTACTATTCACTGTAGTGGTACTATAGCTCGTACTACATTTTGCTGTAGCAGTACTGTAGCAACACATGATTCACGAGGTATTTTTACTGTAGCACTGTACATATTTTACTTAGCACTATATGTATTTTACTGTAGCATTTTACTGTAGCATTTATACATAAAATTATTTTTTATTTCAAAAATATCTAGTATCTTAATTACAACAAATTTCAAGGGTCTTACACTTGGAACCACCAAACACTACACCGCCACCACCATATCTCCTAGAGGCTTTGAGCTTCTACCCCATCCATACCTTAACTCATCATCCTTGGACCATTTACCACCACATTTCCGCACCATTCATCCAAGGAAACACCCCTCCATGCACATCTTCTAGCTTTGGCCCAACCTAGCCAAGGAGGTTGCCATCATTTGGTATCAAGAGCTTTGGTTCTTCAAGACCTAAGTCTTTTGGTCCTTGTCGATCCTTTATTGTTCCGTGATGTTGATGTTATTTCCTTACTTGTCTAGTTGTGTTTTTCTTTCCATGTATCATTTTCTGGCAGCAAATTGTGATGATTTTCAAACTTAAACTGCATTTATCTCAATTGTCCAAAAAATACGTAAAAATATTCAAATGAAAGCCCTTTGAGTCTAGTTTCCAACAAAAGAATAATAATAATTTCATTTGGAGTTCTATGGAGAAAGTTATGAGTAAAACACTCAGCAAAGGTCAAAGCTGCCAGAATGTTGTCATTAGCGTTTTTCAACTTATGTTTTTGCTACTGTTTTGTGCCTTTTCTTTTTTTGAGTCATTCCCTACTGTTTTGTTTGGTCAATATATGTTTGTTTGAGTCATTTTAAGTTTCAAATCATTCCATGTTGTCTAGAGTCATGTTTACTCTTTTTGATGTCTCTATTTCCTAGTTGAGACTTCAAAAAATCATCAAAAATATATGTTGATGTCATGTCCAAAATCTGATTTGTATTTTTGCCTTTGATTGCTTTTATTTATTTATTTGAGGTCATACTTGTTTTTAGATCATGAACAAGTTCATAGATTTAGGTTTCCATTATGTCACGTTTTGTGTTTCATGCTATACTTGATTCTAGTAGGTTGTCTTTATTTTGGAGCTATAAACTTGATGAAACATTCCAGATTTAAGGTCTGATTTAGTATGTGTTTGTGCTAAAAATTTCAAAAAACAGAAGAGAAAAAAGGTTCAAAAGAAAAGTAGACAAAAAGTACCAAAAACAAAAGCAAAAAGTAAAAGTAAAAACACATGCATGTACCATCTTTAACCAACTTTTGTATGAACACTTTGATGTTGATTTGGAGCTGATTTTTATGTCCCCAAGCTGCTGTTCCAGCAACCATGGTGATCTAAAAAAGGTTGCCTTAGTGCACCATTTGATCTAGCTTGCCAAAGAACAAAAGCACCTTATGATTTTCTAGTAGTTTTTGGTTTTTGTGATCTATTCTAGTTCCTTTCTTTAGGTAACTCCTTTTTTTGTGCTGACCTTTCTTTCTTACCATTTAAATGCTTAATTGTCTTCTAAACATTTATGGTTTTGTCAAAATAAAACTCCTTTTGAAGAGCCTTTGTTCATTTTAGACCTTTTCTTGCTTTTGTCTTGGACTCCTTTTGGCTTTAGTAGTGTTAACTTGTGGTGTAAGTCTTTGGATGGTTAAAAAAACGCGAGGATCATTGGGAGGACAAACCAAAACAGTGAGAAAAATCCAAAGGTGAAGGAGGCCTTGGAGGGAAGCTTGAAGTCTTGATCTAAAACACAAGACAAGAGAGTATACACTTGGTGAGAAAAAGAAATTTGTGTGTATTTTCTTTGAATGGTAAAATTGTAGTTTTTTTCCTTTTTGGACCTGTAATATTTGGCCTTGTTAGGATGTGTCCTAACAAGAACATTGGACTTTGAGTAATATTGCGTTTTGTAGTTGATAAGCGTGAGAGAACCAAAGTTCCTTCCAACTTCACCATTAGGCCACATATATTAGCTTTAATTACTTTCTTTAATTATGATAGTCTAGTGTGTGTCAATTTTTATTTCATGTTTAAATCCCTTTGAGAAGTTTGGTATAAGAGAACTTGAGTTAAGCTTTAGCTAGGAAAGACTTGGTTTCTAAGCAATCCATAGTGATTCACCTCTCTTTCTTAGAAGGGAACTTAAGCTTCTCTTGTATCCTTAAGTCTCTTAAGGAATTTTATTTGAAATACTAAGTTTGTTTGCATAAGCCATTTTGAAAATCTTAAAAATGTCTAGGATTATTTGCGAATTTTATTTTCAAAATTCTTTTAAAACAAATGAGTTTTTATAGTAGCTTGCATTTAAGTCATGGTGAGGTTGAGCTACATTCTTAAGTTAAGAGTAAAAGAAAAAAGAAAAAAAAGAAAGGAATGAGAAAGAAAAGAGAGTAAAAGAAGAGATTGAGATGAAAGAAGAAGAGGAAGAGTTACTAAAGCCCCTTACCACTCCTACAATTAAGGTTTAGACTAAGATGATGAAGGGAGTTTTCCAATCCTTAACTTTTCTCAATACATCCAACCATCTTTCATAACTCCAACTTTTACTTTTGAAAAATTTTCAACTTCTTTTTCACCTCCCACTATTTTTAACTCCTCAAATTTTTCCAAATCAAACTTTGAGTTGATGTTACCTTCTTGGATACAATTAACTTAAAGTAAATACAAACAATTTTGTGGAGTAGACCTTCAAAGTTTTCAAGTAATTTCTTTTAAAATTAGAATAAGGTCTTCTTTAAATCATTCATCTAGATACATGTTGTTTGTGGCTCATAAGATTATTGGTTTTGAGTTTGATGACACTTGCATATGGATCTTTGATCATGGTGGAAAGATATACAAATTAACCAATAATAAGAAAAATGTTTTTGTCATAAAAGAACAAGAAGATTTAAGAACAAATCCTTTTCAAAAGGAAGGGTATGATGACATATCCCTAAAAGTTAACTCTTGTGTTGGAATGGATAGTCTTTCAAACATATACATCCAACACAAGACAAATAAAAGCTTCAAAGATTCTCCTACTATCCAAGACCTTGATCATTCATTTGATATAAGGTGTATCATTGTTGGGACTATATTCTTCATTTACTCACTATTATAACATTTGTTCTAACTTGTGTTATAAAATGAGTATTTGACCTTGGTGGAGAAGCACACAAAATTCCAAAGAAGATAAGGAAGTTTGCCTTGTTCCATGTTGAAGATTTGAGGGCAAATTCTTTTCAAGAGGGAGGGAATGATGGAAAATCCTCCTAGCCATGGTCAAACACTTTCAAGAGAGCGAAAGTCATCCATGAAGATGACATCAACTCTACCTTGTGGGCCACCTTTGGAGCTATCATGGAGCATGGATTGAAGAGTAATGTAGGTTTATATAGGCCTTGTATTTGGGCATATAGTGTAGGTTTGATTAAGGTTTGTATTAAGGCTTAAGTAGCATAGGATTTTTTCTAAGTTAGATATCCAAACCAAGTAAAAAGTGTGTGCCATGTGTCATGCTTCCATTGGAAAGGATTTTGTTTTTAAAAGGTAGCCACATGACACCCTAGGAGTGGAGAGAATTTACTTTTAGTAGTGGCTACATGACACTCTAGGAATGGAGAAGATTGTGTTTTGTGAGTGACCACATGTCCTCACATCATTGGAGAGGTTAGAAGGCCTCATTTTTTGCCAATGAGAGTAAAGGTGAAAGATCATGCTTTTAGGGTTAGAAGGATACACCCTTGACCTATAAATTGAGGTGTCTCCACCATTGTATTTGATCTTGGAATTAAGTAATGTTTTGCTGCTAAAATATGACCATACTCTTCCTTGATCAATGTAAGACCCGTATAAATAAAATGATTTTTTTCTTTAAGTATTTTATTTTGTGATATTAAACAATAAATTGTGATGTGAACCCGTGTTGAAAAATATTTAAGAAAAGAAAGAAAATTAAATTAATATTGTTCGGATATGGTTGTTATGTGTGTGTAAGGTGAGAGGGGTGTGTTTGGTTATCTCCCACGTAAAGAAATTCCAACTTGGATGAGTGGGTTCCACCATGATGTAAGAGTGAGAGATTGGTGCTCCGTAAGTCACGTGAAGCTTTCCTTTGGCTTGTTGTTAGTTTAATTCCATTTAGTTTGTTTTGAAGTGAGATGTGATTGGTGTGGCCATTTAATTCAAATAGATATGCAGGGGGCGGTTTGGTTTCCTTCCTAGGTTTTTTTTATTATTGGTTGTCTTCTATGGCTTGGCTGGAGAGAGAAAGTCTTGTGCCATTTAAATCACGTAAGTGTTGTAACAGTGAGAGTGAAACGTCTTTCTTTCCTTGGTTTGTTTATTAATAAATCTTTCATTAATTGGTTTTAAGAAAGAGAAACGTGTGGTAGTGCATTATTTTATTGTTTCCTTTTCCTTTGTGGCCGGGAACGTGCAGGTGAGTGTCTAGCTTATTTTTCCTTTGCTTTCTCTTAATGATCTTTACGTTGCAAGGAGTGGGGAGAGAGAAACTGGTCCACTTTTGTTCATGTTGCATGGTTCTTTACGTGATTTTGAGAGAGAGTGAGAGTTAGCATTTAGGCTTTGAAAAGTCAAAGGTGAAGAGAGAAAATAGTTGAGTAGTTTGCTTCAAATTTTGTTACAAGGATTTTGCATGAGGACTCCACTGGATGCTTGGACCGTAAAAGTGTGAACATTAAAATTAAATTATTTGGCCAAGAGTTGATTATTTCAAAGAAGGGATTTATTTTCAACACTTCATTGCAAGTTTCGAGACGTTATGGGTACCTATTATTACACTTAAAACCATCATTACACACATTAAAGCCTAGTTATTCTAAGAGAATGGGTAGAGTTAAGAAATGGGTAACTGAGGTTAGTGTTATCATGTGATTTTCGGGCAACTAGAGTGGATTAGGTAGACTATGGTAGATAGAAGGTTAGTTGAGATTTAAGTGGTGTAGGGTTAAACCTAAAGAGATATATCCTGAAACTATAAGTGTTAGAAGAAGACCCTATCTTGTGTTACACCAACCAAAAGTTTTGTGAGAGAGTGACATAGCCACTTTACCCTACTTTGGATGTGAGTTGGGAGCAACTTAGAAGAGTGGAAGGACGCCGCTGCTACGCAAGGGAAGGAAGTCTCTTTGGGCCTTGCTTGGGAGCTTTAGAGTCTTGGAAACTCTTTCAAAACTAGAGGTAAGGGGTGTAATTTTTGGAACATAAAATAGTGTATGATGGGTAGGTGATCTTGTTATAATGATATTGTAAGAGTGTGTATCTTGGTACAATGTTTCGTAAGTGGGGTTGTTTCAAAACTATATGATGTGAGGATGGTTGGTGATGCTTGCATGGACGTGTATGTTGTGGTCATATGCAAAGAAACTAACCGTTTTTCTTTCAAAACAAATATTATGGTTGATGGAAGGGTATGCGTGTTAGTCCTTTTGATGTTGAAGATGTATATATATGTCATGGATAAGTTGAAACTGTGAATTACACTGCTCTTGGATGTTTCCATTTTTTTATGGTAACTAAATGTTGGGCACATTCCTACACTCCTTAAAAAGAGTGTGATGGGTGTGTGAGGGTTATGGATTTCTCTTCTTGATAGTGGAAGAGAAGGTTCAGTGAGTGGAAATGAGAGTTGGGTTGGAGGAAACAAAATAAATTAAGAAGTGAGGGAAAGTGTTTAAGAGAGGCAGAGAATGCAAGAGAAGATTGGTGTCAGGGGGGAAGGTAAAATTTGAAAGAGAGAAATGATACATATGGGAGATTGGGTTCTTTAACTAAAAAGAAAAAAATTGATGCAGGTGCATGAGGGATGAAAGCCTATACAGTAAGCTACTTGAGAAAGGGGGGTGATGGTTTTATTCTAAGAGGAAAAATCCTTGTGGGCCATTGCATGTGAAAGAGAGTATAATTGTATGAATTGGTTGGCAGAGAGTATAAGTGTTGGTGGTATGAATTGGTTGGCAGAGAGTTGATGAGTTTTGTCTTGGTTTGGAAAAATAAAAAGAAGCGAGTTACGTAAATTTTTTTGGTGAAACCGTGGCAAATGTTGGAAAGAGAAGGGAATGAATCATGCGTAAGCTTTAGGTTGGATGAGAGGCAAACAGGAAAGAGAGAAAGTGAGATGTAGGTAACATGCAATGATCAAAAGTGAATAAAAGTGTGAGAAGAAAGGGTTAGAAGTTCTGGAAGATAGAAAAGATATTAAAAAGAATAAATGGAGAAGGGGAGTGAAGGAGTGTTGTTGGTACGTAAGTTAGAGAGAGAAGAGGAGAATAAAATAGGTTGTAATGGGTATTAGTTGAAGAAGAAATAGTAAGTTAAGGGAAAAAAATAAAATAAAATAAAAGAGAAGATGGTGGGGTAGATGCGTGAAGGTTACATAAATAATGGAGAGAGAATATGAATTGTAAGTTTTGGGTTCACTGAAAAAAAGAAAAGAAAAGAAAGAGAAAATGATATGTGTGACGTGAAATGGGTGAGAGAAGTAGAATTATATGTAGCTTTGGATATAATGAAAAGGACCGCGATATTCCAACAACGTTTTCTTAACACATTTCTTACAATGCCACGTGTCGTGCTTTCATTGGTTTGTTTTAAAAATAATATTTTATAAAAACCTTCAAAATGGAAGTCCGTAACCCTTCTTTTAACTGAAAATCCGAAAATACCCCTTTCTCTGTTTCATTGGAGACGAAGGTCCCTTCTCGTGAAGGTCCAAGGTCGCGTTTCGCAGAGAAACTTTTATGCGTGCTTTAGAGGAACAAGAATTTCTAATTGAAGAACTTAAAAGGAGGGTTGCAAGTTTGGAGGCACAATTGGCTGAAGAGAAGGCAAGAAGGCAAAACAAAGATGACGTTGGACAAAGTGTGCCTCGTACAGAACCATCCGTGAACACTGGTTTTGTATCTCCTACTGACATTGACGGAAATGAACAACCTTTGAAGACGTATGTTAGGGTTCGTTACAAGGAAAGAGCACTTAGGACTCCATACACCGGAACCGTAGTGCTTAGAATAAAAAATGAGTGATATGTGTATTTAGTTGATTAATGGAAAGTAAATGATAATTGTAATCATTGTAAATAGATTAAGAAAACAAAGTGTAATGTATCGGATTTAGTTCAATGATATAAAATTTGAGTTTTTGTTTGAATTGGTCTCATATTTTATTTTTTCAATACCATTGTTATTATGAGTTGTGGGTTTGTGGATTTCAGAATGTGGTCAAGTTTAGTGTCTCCTAAGTTGCAGACT
>JAHCHA010010786.1:0-13493 GCA_027742795.1 Vigna hirtella | reverse complement strand
AACAAGTTTGTGACATCATATTTTGGTGTTCATAAATTTGTCCATCAGTGTGCCTGGTGGAAAATTTCAGAGAAACAGGAATGATGCTGTTGTGAACATCAGGAGAGCTGACTGACTCCTCTAGCAAAGTATTTGATGACATTTTCTCATGCCAACATCCAGCCATGCTCACATGTCTCAGACATTACTGTCAGCAGGGCGCTTCTTTTATATTGTGTGCTCAGAGGGATGAGCATTAACATTGGCCAAGTCATAGCTAATGAGATACAGGTGTGTGCCAACACTATGAATAACAAAGCACCTCTGGGCATCCCTCTTTGATTACACACTTATGTGAGCTAGTTGGGGTGAATATCTCTGCTCCACCATTTAAGAGGCCTAGGAAAGCTATTGATGAGGCCTATTATAGACAGTATTATTGAGGTGATGACGCAGCTCAGCCAGTACCACCACGCCGTCCTCGTAGAGGGAGAGGACCACCACAGGGCCAGGCATATGCAAAGCCTCAAGAGGCAGAGCCATTTCAGATGAGGGACATGTATATGTCTCTTATAGGTGCTAGGATGCAGTCCATCCACAGAGGGTAGGTGGCCACAACAGAGATGATTATTGGGATGTATGAGACACCCCCAGCACATAGGTGGACCATGGATGAGTTTCATAATGTGGTGGCATGGCCAGAGGAGCAAGCGCAAGGCAGTAGAGTTGGAGCAACTGAAGCTTCAGCTATGGATGATTAGGATGATGAAGAGGAGGAAGATACATATGACAACATGGGTTGATGAGGAGCTGAGATAGCATCTACTGATGAATGCTATCACCTCTAGAGCATGATTTGTTATCTTTTGTTTTGTACTGTTGAACTTATTTGCTTTTATTTTTAGAATAGGGTTGTGATGTACTCAGTTTGAAACTTTATCTGCTATGATGGTTTGCTGTTGATTTATGTATGATGAGTATTGCTTGATGATGCTTGGATATTGATTGATGTTGAGATTGTGCACTTTATATGCTGATATACAAGTGGTTGTTCACGTGCTATGTGAACAAATGCATGATGTTATGATTGTGATTATGATGCTAAGCAGGATGTGTATGTGTAATGTGAATGAGCCTATATGTGAGGTTTTGAACTCCAGAGTTGTGAATGAATGCTATTACATTAAAAGCATGAATGACTTTGCCCAAGTTTTTATGATTGAATCACTTGCTTATTTATGTCATATGATCAAGGCCATCTATTGTTACCCTTTATTAGCCAAAAGATTTTAGCCCAATAAAAGAGAGCACAATGTGTTCTATCCTTTGAACCATTAGCTTTGAACATGATAGAGGGGTAAAGAGAGATTATTTGACTGATTTGAGTGTTGTTGTGAGGGTTTGTGAAAAGAAACTGGAAAAATTCTAAGTTAAATCTGAGAACTCAGGGCCAGGACCACCCAAAACAAGCTAAAAAGAAAAGGGGGAAAAGTGTCGCCCGCCGCTGGAGCGCCCTCTCAGGGGCGCCCGAGCGGCGCGACTACAGACTTGGTTTTTAAGTTGGGGCTTGAGCGCGATTTCAGCCCACTTCATTCTTTTTACACTCTAGGGTTCGCCCAAGCCCCCTCTCTCAGATTCTCCTCTGTCTAGCCTCCCTAAACACCTCTCCCAAGTCCTCTCTTCACTTTTCCACCAAAAACCCTATTTCTAACTTGATTTGCACTTTCCAACCATCAAAGTTTGGGGTTTTTTATTGTGTGGCTGCTAGGGGACAAATTTGTGCACTTAAATTGAGCTTCAATCTCTTTTTTCTTGTCTCCAACCAAGTAAGTTCTTGTTATGTTATGGATTGAGCATTTTAAAGTTTGAATTTTGAAGGATTTTGATGTAGAATTTTGATTTTTGATGCCCTATACTGTCTACGCTTGATTTCCCACTTTTCGGACTGATTAAATTGTGCCAATTTTGATCTGAACTAGGTGAAAGTTGATTTGGAAAAAGATAGAAACAGCAGGGTTGCGCTTGGTTGCACCGCGCGCCGCTCATGCGCCCCCTAAGGGGCGTCGAAGCGGCGAACGGCAGTGGCAGATTTTGAATTTTTTTACCGTGTTCATTTTTTGGCTGTTTGGTTCTGTGCAGCTGATGTTGAGTGCTCTCTGTTATACACTCTTTCTGAATAATAAGAGTTGTGATTTTTGGGAACTAATGCTTGATGATTTTTGGGTTTGTCTGTGACTTTTTCTATGCAGGAATGGCATCTTCTTCAAGCAAAAGGATTAAAACCGTTGGTTCCAAAGATAAAGGAACAAAGAGGAAGGAGAAGAAGCAGTTTCACTCAAACAAGTTCAGGACCCCTGCTTATGAAAGATACTTCCCACAAGTGGAGGGAAGAAAATTGTTAATGGAAAGGAAGGTGGCCTCCATACCATCCTTAGCTCCCTAGTTTGAAAGGGAGCTGAACAATAGAGACTGGGGCCACCTGGCAGTCTACCCCTCTCCAGCCAATGTTGACATAGTCAAAGAGTTTCACACAAATGCCAAAGCATTGGGGGGAGAAGATGAGACGTACTTCAGCTACGTGAGGGGTAAGAGGGTTATTTTTTATGCTGACGCTATTAACTACTTTCTTTGTATAGAGTGGGAGGGGGAGCAATGTCAGTTTGCCTCATCCATGCTGGAAGGGGTGGATTATGAGGATGTGGAGCGGACCTTATGTGTGCCTGAAGGGCATTTTCAGAGGAACAGGTCTGGGGCACCCATGCACCTTACTAGACCCCATCTGACGCCTCTGGCGATGTAATGGATGGCATTCTCTCATGCCAACATCCAGCCATGCTCTCATGTTTCTGACATCACTGTTCATAGGGCTATCCTCCTCTATTGTATTCTCAGGGGTCTTAACATTAACATAGGGCCGGTCATAGTTGATGAGATTCAGAGTTGTGCCCGTGGTGCAACCAACAAGGCACCCCTAGGACATCCTTCATTGATCACCCACCTTTGTGAGGCTGCAGGCATTGATGTTTCTAGGCCACCACTAGAGCGTCCAAGAAAGGAGCTGGACGCAACTTACTTTACTCACTACTGTGCAGTGGATGAGCCAGGCATCCAGAGCCGCCACCACAACAGCCCAAGGCACATAGGAGGGCGCCACCACCAGCTTAGGAGCCAGTCCATGATGTCGCTCCTTTCCAGATGCGGGACATGTACTATTCTCTACTGGATGCTAGGATGGCTGTCGTATATAGGGGCGAGCAGGCGCTGCTGAGGACACTAACGTCCGCATTCCTTGAGAGACAGTTCATGTCTCAGGATGAATTTGCAGCTTATGTGGCATGGCCCGCCGACCCAACACAGGAGGGTGGTAGAGCTGAAGTAGCTGAAGCTTCAACCATGGACGAGGATGCTTAGGATGAGGATGATGATGTTGAGGCTGAGGATGAGGACTCTGATGATGAGTGATGATTTGTATTGGGCATCTACTGATGGATGCCATATTTGTTTCAAGACAGGATATTTGTTATTTTTCTGTTTTTATTGGCTTTACTTCTATTTTGTTTCTGTTTTTATTGTTTTCCTTTTTAATTATTTGTTTCGTATTGTACTTTGCTTTAATGGATTACACTGCTCTGTTTCAATTGTGATTGTTTTATGACAAGTCTTGCTTGCGATATTCTAGTGTGTGGATTGATGTTGAGATGATGCATGATGTGCTGATATACAGGTGATTGCTCACAGAATATGAAACAGGTGCTTGAGGTAAAGTTTGAGTGAGATACTGAGCAGGTTGTTTTTCTGAATTCTGGGACTTGAGAGTTTACCTGTTGTTAACCCTCGGCAAGTATAATCGAATCGTATCAAGTAATAATAAATGGTAAGACCAAGTATCGTTTCCCAAAGGACTCACGGCCTAAACAGTTATGTGATTTGTTGATTAAATTATACTTGTGAACGAATTCTTGTAGATTTAAATGCAAATACTAAAAAGTAAACATGAATGCATGTATTGATCAATTGGATCAAAAGAAGCAAGTGATTGATGTAAATTATGGAATGATGATGTTGTTGGGGTTTTCAGTTCATCCTATCCACTCTCATGTATTTAAGAATTCATCTTCTTCATTAATGTTAATGCCACTTTCTAATTGACCTTAAACCCAATGTCTTGGTGAAGAAAGCCTACTCCTAATCACTAGTTTAAAATGTCTTGTCTCCCTAGCAATTATTCATGCATTACATTCGCATAGAAGCTTAAAGGCAACCAATCCTCCTATCCTTATGTCTAGGCAATATTACTATTGGGAGAATTTCTTCATGTCTAGATTTATCTATATGTGTCCATACAAATAAAAGCAATGATCATGCAATTGAATGAGTTAAACAAAGCATGCACAGAGTACAGAAGAAAAACCCTAACAATTAATGAAAGAAAACATATGGATTAAAGAAACAATTCAATACATGAGAGCTTCAAAGGATTACATTGATTCCCCAACAACAATGAAGGTTTAGTTCACCATAATCATTGTGAAACTATATGAAAAATAATGAAAGAATGAAAGATAGAACCCTAGAATTTGAAGAGTGGAGCTTGAGCATCCAAAATCCTCCTCCAAGGGGTGAAGAAAGTGTGATTTTGTTTCGTTCTGCCAAAAGATACTAAACCTAATTCGGCTGAAACTTTATATAGCCTTCTAAAGATTACATAAAAGTGGCCCAAGGCCCATTAAAATGGCGCTCAGCGGTAATTACCGCTCAGCCATAAGTACAGTTCTTCTATTTGACGCTCACCTGCAGTTTTGCCCCTCAGCGGTGACTGCGAGACTTCAGAGTGCCGCTCAGCGGTAATAGTGACGCTGAGCGGTACTTGCGGTTCTTCTTTTATGCACTTTTTCTTCCTCTTCTGAATCTAACTTCTAGCTCCTTCACTTCTTCCATTCAATTCATCTTAAAACCTGCAAAAACAAGGAAAACCAAGCATAAAACCCATCCAACTCTCTTATTTCCAAAACATAAGCAAAAGCATGATTACAAGCTAGTTTCTAAGTCATAAAGGTTTTCTTTAAGGTCAAAATTAAGTCTAAAAATAACAGTTTTTCAACTTTTATCACAACCCCAAACTTAGAACTTTGCTTGTCCTCAAGCAAAAAAAATGTAACTCAATCTTCGACCAATCCATACAATGGTTCACCACATTCAAAACTCCTTCTTTCAAGATAAGTAATTACTCAAATCAGCTCAACACAAAGAATTCAGTCAAGATGAACACATGCTTTAGTGTGTTCACATAATCACATAATATCCAACAAATGTTATTCTCATGAATAGTCAATCAACTAAGCATAGATGTAAACATGTGCTCATGGAATCTTTCCTCACTAGATAAAGTGTTTTACTCAAACACACAAGTGTATAAGAGGTCACTCCTTCACTCTACTATCACAATGTCACATGAATTAACTTTGCCTTTCATTTAACCATAATCAAACACATTCACAAGCAAGTATCATCACAAGGACTTTTCCATGGATGATAATTGATAACAGTTGAAAAACTGTTATTTTCATGCTTAAAATTGATACTAAAAGCAACCTTTAACACTTAGAAACTAGCTTGAAATCATGCTTTTGTTCATATTTTCAGAAATAAGAGAGCTGGACAGGTTTATGCTTGATTTCAGTGTTTTTGTGCAGGTTTTAAGGTGAATTTGATGAAAGAAGTGAAGAAGGAGAGAGATGGAATCAAAAAAGACATCAAAAAGTGCAAAAGGAGAAGAAACCAACTCACGGCAGTTTATCGTTGAGCGGCACTCAGGAGTTCACGGGGGATCCGCTGAGGGGCAAAATGGCCGCTGAGGGGCAAAATGGCCGCTGAGGGGAAGAAACCAACTCACGCACTTACCGCTGAGCGGCACTATTTTTGGGCTTGGGCCTAATTTTCTGTAATTTACGAATAGTATATAAGCTTTAGGGTTTCCTAGGGTTTGTATCTTTGGCAGAAACGAAGCAAACACTCTCTCTTCCACCCCTTTGAAGGAGGATCTTGGATGCTCAGGCTACCTCTTCACCTTTCTAGGGTTTTATCTTTCATTCTTCCATTATTATTCATCTAGTTTCACCATGAATATGGTGAACTAAACCTTGTATTGTTGTTGGGGAATCAATGTAATCTTGTGAAACTCTCATATATGGAATTTGCTTTTACATCTTATATTTAAGACCTATGCGTTCTTTCATCATTAGTTAGGGTTTTTCCTCTTTGCTCAATGCTTGCTTTGTTTAACTCATTCAATGCATGATTATTGATTTTGTCGATACGGGAACGTACGGGGAAGTCTAGATCCGGGGAATCTCTCCCAATAGTTTATTTGTTGTCGTTAAGCTCCTGCACTAAAAGAACTAATTATTAGGAATGCTAGGAATCGTATGAACTTGTAATTAGGGATAAGCCTTCTTGAAAGGTAATTTAGAGAGTGGCATTAACAATGATGAAAAGAATGTTGAATTCCTAAAATATATGAGAGTGGATAAGATGAAATTGATAACCCCAACAACATACCCATCCATATATTCCATTGAAGTGTTTGTATTTTGTTTTAGCCATTGATCAAAACTCATGCATACATGTTTATTTTCTGTTTTGCATATTAAACTTCACTTATTTCGTTTTTAAGTCTTAAATAATCAACAAATCACATAACTAAACTAGGCCGTTTGTCCTTTGGGAGAACGATACTTGGTCTTACCGAGTTTATTACTTGAAACGATTCGGTCATACTTGCCGATTGTTCAACAAGTTTGTGGCGCCGTATTTCGGTGTTCATAAATTTGCCATCAAGTTTTTGGCGCCGTTGCCGGGGACTCGTGGTTTAACTGGTTAATTTGTGTGATTATTGATTATCTTTGACTTTAAATTTGAATTTCTGTTTTTATTTTATTTTATTTTATTTTATTTTATTTTCTGTTTTTATTTTATTTTATTTTATTTTCTGTTTTTATTTTCTGTTTTTATTTTATTTTATTTTATTTTATTCTCTGAATCTTATATCTTCTCCTATATCTTTTTGTGCTAACCAAATATTCTAGGGTTTTGTTCTCTTGTGTATGCAGGAGGCAATTCGAACAAGGAGCAAGATAACTGCAGAACCTCTTCTTGAAGGTTTAGACGAGAGTAGACGGAGGAGAAGAATCCGAACATCTAGAGAACTTTTCCCTCCTCCGGAAACTCTGTTGCAACCATCACCACAAGGTTCTGACCATAGCACAGAAAATATGGAGAACAATAATATCAGAAGAACTCTTGCTGATTACACCAATACAGCTGGACCTCAGCACTTTAACAGTATAGCTAGACCTAGAGTCAATGCAGCTAACATGGAGGTCAAACCAGCATTGATCCAACTGGTGAAGATCAATCAATTTAATGGGTTATCTCATGAAAGCCCATATGAGCACCTCACTACATTTAATGAGATCTGCAACACAGTGAAAATCAATGGGGTGCTAGATGAAGCGATCAAACTTAGCTTGTTTCCTTTCTCATTAGGAGGCAATGCTAAGCTTTGGTTAAATTCTTTTCCAGAGGGAAGCTTCACAGAGTGGGAAGCAGTGGTAACCAAGTTTCTAAATAAATACTTCCCACAATCAAAGGTGAACAAAGGCAAGTAAGAGATTTCTTCATTCAGGCAGGGCATGGAAGAAGCACTGGGTCATGCATGGGGTAGATATAAAAGCTTGCTACGAAAAACACCCACGCATGGATTCGATGAAGTGGAAGTAGTCCTTACCTTCCTTGGAGGTCTTGGTTCACAAACCAAGATGATGCTTCATGGCTCAGCAGGAGGAAACATTAAATGGAAAACTCCAGAGGAAGCAACAGAAATTATTGAAAATATGGCTACTAGTGATAATGAGCTCAACAGTGAAAGAGGAGCTCCTATGCAACAGAAAGGAGTTCTACAATTACAGACACATGATGCCTTGCTAGCACAAAATAAAATTATCTCTCAACAGTTGGAAGAAGTAATTATGAAGCTTTCCCAAATACCACAAGAAATACAACAGGTCTCAATGGTTCAAGGGCAACAGCAAAAATGGCAAATGCAATCTACTCCATCTGAGAAGACAACAAAACTTGACGAGACTTTCCAAAGATTCTTGAAGACGAATGCATCTTATTGTCAGAATGTGGATGCTGCATTTAAAAATATGGAGATCTATGTTGAGCGAATAATTGACAAGATGAAACATGATAATCTCAGAAAGGAGTGTAAAACTGTTGTGACCAGAAGTGGTAAAGTGTTAGAGGAGAGAAAAAAATAAAGAGAGGAGAAAGAAAATGAGAGTGAGAGTGAAAAAGAAACATGTGAGTGGAAAGAAAGAGTTGAGAGAGAGAAAAAGAAAAAAGAAGAAGATGAAAGGAGAGAAAAAAAAGAGAGAGAAGAGAGAGAGGAAAGACAAAAAGAAAAAGAGGGTGAAAAGCCACTTCCTTATCCAAAGAATTATTCAAGGAAGGAGAAAGAAAAGCAGTTGGAAAGATTCATGGAGTTATTTAAGAAGCTGGAGATCACCATACCATTCTCTGAGGCATTGCAACAGATGCCAGCATATGCAAAGTTTTTGAAGGAACTTCTTACAAAGAAAAACAAGTACATTGAAAAGGAAACTATCAATGTACAGGGTAACTGCAGTGCAATCATACAGAAACTACCTCCTAAACTTAAAGATCCAGGAAGTTTCACTATTCCATGCACCATAGGAGATTTGAAAGTTGGAAGAGCATTGATTGATTTGGGAGCTAGCATTAATTTGATGCCGCTATCCATGTGCAGAACAATTCAGGGTTTGGAAATCAAACCAACCAGAATGACTCTTCAACTGGCGGACAGGTCTCTTAAATATCCATATGGAGTAGTTGAAGATGTTCTAGTGAAGGTTGATAAATTTGTATTCCTAGTGGATTTTATTGTGATGGAGATGGAAGGGAATAGTGATGTTCCTCTTATTCTTGGGAGACCTTTTATGAAGACTGCTAGAGTTTTAATTGATGTAGAGAATGGTAAGCTTAAATTGAGAGTTGATGATGAAGAAGTCACTTTTGACGTGTCCAAGGCCATGACATATCCAAATGATGACAAGGCATGTTTTCAATTTGATGAACTTGATGAAGTTTGTATGGTACAAGAAAGGAGGGTGCGAAATATTTCTCCATTAGAGAAAACTCTCATTGATGCTTGTGAAGATTTAGATGAAGAAGAAGAGAAATTAATTGATGAATGTCTGATGGACTTGGAAACATTGAAAGAGAGTCCAGTGGAAGATCCAATCTTTGAAATAATTGATAAGGAAGAAGAAGTCAAAGCAAAGATGCCAGAATTAAAAAGATTGCCATCACATCTGAAATATGTTTTTCTAGAAGAAGATGGAACAAAGCCAGTCATCATCAATAACTCTTTATCTCTACAAGAAGAAGAGCAGTTGATAGAAATTTTGAAATCCAACAAAGAAGCAATTGGGTGGTCAATATCAGATCTTAAAGGTATTAGCCCAACTTATTGCATGCACAAGATTTTTATGGAAGAAGATTATAAACCAAGTGCTCAACCGCAGAGAAGGTTAAATCCTGTTATGAAGGAGGTGGTCAGAAAAGAAGTGTTGAAACTGCTAGAAGCTGGTATGATCTATCCAATCTCTGATAGTGAATGGGTGAGTCCAGTACAGGTGGTTCCAAAGAAAGGTGGGATGACAGTAATTCATAATGATAAAAATGAACTTATTCCTACTCGTACAGTTACTGGCTGGCGTATGTGCATTGATTACAGGAAGCTGAATAAAGCTACTAGAAAGGATCATTTTCCTCTTCCCTTCATGGACCAGATGTTAGAAAGATTATCAGGTCAAGCTTTCTATTGTTTTCTAGATGGATATTCTGGATACAATCAAATTGTGGTAGATCCAAAAGACCAAGAGAAGACGGCTTTTACTTGTCCCTTTGGTATCTTTGCATATAGAAAGATGCCATTTGGATTATGTAATGCTCCAGCTACATTTCAAAGGTGTATGCAGGCAATTTTTGCAGATCTCTTAGAAAAATGTATTGAAGTATTCATGGATGATTTCTCAGTTTTTGGGAACTCTTTCCAAAGATGTCTGGCTAATTTGAACACTGTTCTTAAAAGATGTGTTCAGACAAATCTTGTTCTTAATTGGGAGAAATGTCATTTCATGGTAACTGAAGGAATTGTGCTGGGGCATAAAATCTCTGCTAAAGGAATTGAGGTAGATAAAGCTAAAGTAGAGGTCATTGAGAAACTGCCTCCACCCACAAATGTAAGAGGGATTAGGAGTTTTCTCGGTCATGCTGGGTTTTATAGAAGATTCATCAAAGATTTCTCAAAAATTGCTAAACCATTGAGTAATCTTTTGATGAAGGATGCTCCTTTTGTGATGAATGAAGACTGTTTAAAAGCTTTTGACACATTGAAGAATAAATTAGTGTCGGCTCCAGTAATTGTAACGCCAGATTGGAATCAAAATTTTGAATTAATGTGTGATGCAAACGATTATGCAATAGGAGTTGTTCTTGGCCAGCGAAAAGAACAAAAGTTTCATCCAATTTATTATGCTAGCAAAGTTCTGAATGATGCTCAACTGAACTATGCTACCACAGAAAAAGAATTCCTGGCTATTGTGTATGCTTTAGAGAAATTTCGATCTTATCTTATTGGATCTAAGGTGACTGTCTATACAGATCATGCAGCTATCAAATATTTGTTGACAAAGCCAGATTCTAAGCCACGTCTGATTAGATGGGTACTACTGTTGCAAGAATTTGATGTAGAAATCCGTGATAAGAAAGGAAGTGAGAACTTGATTGCTGATCATTTGTCACGGTTAGTCAACAATGAGGTCACTAGCAAGGAATTCGAAATCTGGGAGTCTTTTTCAGATGAAACACTAATGTATATTCAGCAGAGGCCCTGGTTTGCTGATATGGCTAATTTCAAAGCTGCAAGGGTCATGCCAGAAGACTTAACTTGGCAACAAAGAAAAAAATTTTTGCATGATGCTAAGCAGTTTGTTTGGGATGATCCTTATTTGTTCAAGATTGGAGCAGATAATCTTCTGAGGAGATGTGTGACAAATGAAGAAGCAGAAGGAATTCTCTGGCATTGTCATGATTCACCTTATGGAGGACATTTTAATGGAGAAAGAACAGCAGCAAAAGTCCTTCAATCAGGGTTCTATTGGCCAACTTTATTTAAAGATGCCCATAATCATGCCAGAAATTGTGATAAATGTCAAAGAGCAGGGACGATCACTAAACGTCATGAGATGCCATTACAAGGCATTTTAGAGGTTGAGGTTTTTGATTGCTGGGGTATTGACTTTGTTGGACCTTTTCCTCCATCTTTCAACAATGAATATATTTTGGTAGCAGTGGATTATGTGAGTAAATGGGTGGAAGCACTAGCTTGTCCTAAAAATGATGCTAGCACGGTAATTAAATTTTTGAAGAGGCAGATATTCTCACGTTTTGGCACTCCAAGAGTGTTGATTAGTGATGGAGGATCTCATTTTTGCAATTATCAGCTAGAAAAAGTACTCAAACACTATGGAGTGAAACATAAGGTAGCTGCACCTTATCATCCACAAACCAATGGACAAGCTGAGGTATCTAACAGGGAAATAAAAAGGATCCTGGAAAAAACAGTGACTTCATCAAGAAAGGATTGGTCACTCAAATTGGATGATGCTCTTTGGGCTTACAGGACGGCAATGAAGACGTCTATGGGATTATCACCGTTTCAATTAGTCTATGGGAAAGCATGTCATTTGCCAGTAGAATTGGAGCATAGAGCGTTATGGGCTTTGAAATTTTTGAATTTTGATCCTTATGAAACTCAATGCACACGCAGAAGGCAGATTTTGGAGCTTGAAGAAATGCGATTACATGCATATGATTCATCCAAAGCTTACAAAGACAAGATCAAATTTTTACATGACAGGAAGTTGGTGAATAGAGTTTTCAATCCAGGACAACAGGTACTATTGTTCAATTCAAGATTGAAGATATTTCCTGGGAAGCTGAAGTCAAAATGGTCAGGACCATATGTGGTAAAAGAAGTGCATCCGCATGGAGCAATTGAAATATTTAATCCAGCTGCTGATGATCCACAGAAAAGTTGGGTGGTGAATGGTCAACGTCTCAAGCCCTATCTAGGGGGAGAAGTGCAATAATTGTCCACAATTATGCTGTTGGTTGATCCTTGAGAGTTTGGGTCAGGCTCGTGACGTTAAACAAGCGCTTACTGGGAGGCAACCCAGTGATTTAAGAACTTTTTAATTTTTGTTTTGGTGATGTAATTTTGAACTTTTGGGTATTTTTGTTTTTGTTATAAGTTTGTTACAGGATTTACATCTACTGATGGATGTTAGGCGGAAGAGTATCTACTGAAGGATACTATGTTTGTATACACCTACTGATGGGTGTTGGTAAGGAAAATTTGCACCTACTGAAGGGTGCTGGAGGATTTTGGGTCAGGCTCGTGACGTTAAACAAGCGCTACCTGGGAGGCAACCCAGTTGATTGATTTTTCTGTATTTTTTTTGTTTTGATCCTGCTTTAGTTGCATAATAGGGTTGTGCATGAGTGATCTGAGAATTTTATTGCAGGGAGCCAGTGAGGGGTATGTTTAGGACGCATCTAGGTCAAGTTAAGAAGAAGAACACTTCCCGTAAGTGCCGCTGAGCGGCAAACTACCGCTGAGCGGTAGTGTCGCAGAAGGGGTTTGGGTTTCCCCTCAGCGGAACCTGAGCCCATTAGGGGTATTTTTATACCCTAAGCTGCGCCTTGGCCTCTCTTTTTAGATTCTTCTATGCACACACTCCTACATACTTTTCCAAGGTTTTCTACAACTTTTTCCTCACCCCTCTTGAGAAAATCTTCCTTTCACTCACGTGCTCACTAGTTTTCCATCTAAGTTTGGGGTTGGGAGAGAGCATCATTTATGGGGCTGAGTTTTTCAAAGCACTAGAGCAGGCTTTGTTTTATTATTCACTTATTTGTTTTTGTTTAGGGTTTGATGTACTCAATTGGAAATTTTATCTGTTATGATGGTTTGCTGATGATTGTGATTGTTTGATAAGTAATGCTTGAATGATGCTTTGATATAGATTGATGGTGAGATGTGCACATTACATGCTTATACAGGTGGTTCACAAGCTTTGTGAACAAATGCATGATATTATGATTGTGATTGTGAGATTAAGCAGGATGTGTATGTCAAATGTGAATGAGCTGATATGTGAAGGTTTTGAGCTCCAGAGTTTTTATTGATTAAATGCTATTACTTTGGAAATATGAATGATTTTGCCCAGGTTTTCTATGATTGAATCAATTGCTTGTTTTGCATCACATGATCAAGGCCATTTGTTGGAACCCTTTTTATTGGCCAAATGCATAAAGTTAGCCCACTAAAAGAGAACACTTTGTGTTCTATCCTTTGAACCCTT
>JAHCHA010010783.1:0-14608 GCA_027742795.1 Vigna hirtella | reverse complement strand
TAGGTTGAAGCAGCTAGCTCATTTCATTCTCATCTTTTTCACTTTCACGTTTGAATTCAATAAGTATAAATTAGATTCTATATATGCATTCAAGAAGAGCTTGTTTATTTAAATCACTTTATTGCTTACGTATTTTTAATTCATTGAATTTTGTGATGAAATGCATTTAATGTTAAGTTAAAAGTTCATATTCAATTGGTTCATGAAAACGTGCATTGAATTTTCATTCTTGCTGCACGTGATTTAATGCTTTGCAATCGATGGTTTATGGATGTCCTTTTCTTCAACAATTTATTTCACTGCTCCAATTGCTTTAGCTGGAATGCGGCCGTTAGATTTTTTAGTTTTTTATTTTTATTTTTTTTCCTTTATTTAATTTTAATATTTACTTCAATGCTTTCAATTATTTTCGGTTGTCTTTAATTTCCAGTTTTTAATTTAGTTCATTTCGAATCACAAAAAACACTTTCAAAACCCCCCACTACGTGTTTGTCCTAAGACCCGAACCACATTTGGTCCTTGAGAGACGACCTAGGAGTCACTTCCTAGTAACTATACTGCATTAATTTTGCAATCAACTTTTGTGTGAGGTGCGACCCTCTCATCAAAATGGCGCCGTTGCCGGGGACCAATGGTTCAGTCTTAGGTTTTTGTGTGTTTGTGTGTGTTGTGTTTTGTCTTGTGTTGTGATGTGATGTGATGTGATGTTCTGTTTTGTGTGTGCGTGTTGCATGTATAAATGTGTTGTGTTTTATTTGTTTCGTAATTTTTATTATTTTTCTTTTTCCATGTCTACCTATTTTGATTATGTGAATACTGCTTCTTTTGCTTGTGCCTCTAATTACGATTCTCCTTCTACATGTTACTCTGATTTTAATTCTGCTGATTTTTATGCTGAGAACAATATGACCCATCCTCCAACTTCTGAGAGCTCTCTTTGGGAGCCGGTTCCACCTAATAAGGATGGTGATCATTTAGTTCTCACCACTGGACTGATGAATTTGTTGCCCAAGTTTTATGGTCTTGCAGATGAATGCCCACATGAACATTTGGATAGGTTTTATCGAATTTTCTCTTTAATGAAACTTCCAAATGTCCCGGACGATCTAGTTTTCTTAAGGGCATTCCCGCACTCATTAGAAAGAGCAGCAAAAGATTGGAAAGACTCTCTTCCTCCAGGATCCATTACCAGATGGGAAGATCTTGAGCATAAATTTCTGAGCAAATTCTCCCATGTGCCAGATGGATACGACAACGGTCTTGGATGGAATGACCCTACCTTGGGATGGTACAATGCTCCACAACATCAATATCAAGAACCACCATTCCAGAGTACTTTCATGCCTCCACTAGTCCAGCAATATCAGAGTCAGCAATATGATGCTTGTGCCGAAACAGCTCCTCAGCCTTCTATTTCTGAGCCTACATTGCAGGAGTTGTTGGAGCAGTTGACCATGCAGAACCTGCAGTTTCAGCAAGAGACCAGAGCGTCCATTCAGAGCTTGAATGACCAGATAGGACAGATGGCTACTCAATTAAATCAGGAACAGTCTCAAGATTCAGAGTTACCATTTCAGACTGTGCTGATTCCTGATGATGTTAGTGTCATCCACATAGAAGATGGGGAGCAGAGTTATGAGCTTACTACTGCGCCACATACTTTCCCACCTTCCGATGGTCCCACTCTTGCACCTGAGGAGACCGAGAAAGATTTTGAGGACCAGGCAGATATGAGCAACATTTTTGAGAAAGGTAGACCATCATCATCTTCCACCACTCTTCCAATCTTCAGGGAAGTGGAGTTAAACATACCTCAATTTGATTATGTTGATGATTATGTTGTTGAGGATTATGTTGATGATTATCTTGTTGATGAGCATGCTTTTCATTTCCACTCTTTGCATGATGAGAAACAACTTTTGTCATCCTATCTGAATACCTCTTATCTATGCATTGAACATGAATCTGAGCATGTTGTTGATATTGTTTCTAAATTTGAAAGTGATTCATGTTCTGAGAGTATATTTGAAGTTCAGATTGATAAATTAGGATTGGGTGTTGTACCTCTGCATGTCATTTCTTTGGAGCCACATTGCACTAACCATGTTGCAGGAGGTACACATGAATTTGACCAACATGCACCCACAGTGGAAAATAAAGGTGCTAACACTGACAAAAGCTTCAAGATCAATAGGCACCAGCTGAACCTGCTCATCAACAATCTTTGCTTCTTAGATCCAGCTGTGGATGATATCTCCCTGCTAGATCAAATATGGAGGATGAAGCAATTCTTCCTCAAAACTTCCTTGCTGGATCCGGTGGTGGAAGACATCTCCCTGAAAGTCCAAAATTGGCAACTGCCACCATGATCAGGGGAGTTTTCTTTCTCTCTTCTCCCCCTTTCCCTACTTTTATTGCACTTGTCCATGATCTGTTGACTGTTTTGATTTCTAATCTTATGCTTATGACACATTGAGGACACTGTGTAGTTTAAGTGTGGTCTATTGGGGGAGATTCTGATTTTTCTTTGTTAATTTTTGTTTTCCGTGTTAATTTTTTTTTTCTTTTCTAGGTAGTTTTGTTGTGTCTTGTGTACAGTTTTGCATGCTTTTCGTGAATTCTGGATTGTGGTTAGGTTGTCAGTTTTCCTTCACTTCATTGATACTCTGAGATGTTGGATTCCTTGCTTTTCTTTGCTTGGAAGATGATCATGATGTTTGAGAGTTGAATTGATTATGACACAAATGCCCTGTGTGAGAATTTGAGCCACTTTATGTTCTTTCTTGTGTGTGATATGTCTCTTGATTGCTTGCACATATGCCTTGGCTTGACTCTTGTTGATAATTCTTGATTGATATGCATGTTTGGAAGTGATAAAGGCAATTTTGTTCTTGAGCCTCTCTAGCCAAATAAGCTTACCTTGTTCTAATCCTTTGATAACCCCTTTTGAGCCTATACTTTCCTCATTTCTCTGTTTTGAAGCTCATACACTAGCCCTAAGTGAAAAACCATGATTACCTTAACCTTAGGGAATTTTGGAGCTTTGGAAGTGTCTTGGGAACAAGTGTGGTCACCCTGGGGATTCTGATAAATTGGCTAGTTGGTTCCTCTTCTTGTTTTGTTTTTAGAAATATGATTTATATCTTGTCTCTTATAGTTGTGTGCTAAAGAGAGAAAAGAAAAGAGATAGGATGAAAAAAAAAGTGCAAAAAAAATGAGAAAAATAAAAAAAAAAATTGTGAATAATGGAGTCAAGAAGAGGATTGAATTAGAGGTTGTGCGTGTGTTTGAATGTGTTTACACTTGTTCCCCATTGCTCCTCTGTTCCTTATGGTTTGTAGCTTCTTATCCAGATATATTCCCCCTTGTCCTTGGCCCCATTACATCCATAAAGACCTTTTGATTTGAACATGCATATGTTTTGAGTGATGATATTAGAGGTTTGCCAAGTCTCTTGTTGTTTGCTTTCTTGAGTGCATTGAGTTGATATTCTTTACCTTAGACACTTGAGAGAAACACTAATAGTGCATCTGTGAGGTTTTGTTACTTTTGATTCACCTCTTGAACTGATTGATCATTTTGCCATGTCTTGAATTGCTTGGATAATTTCATAAGTATCTGCTTTCTCTGATTGACTCTGTGTTGGATATTGTCTACTTCTTTTCTTGGTCCAGATTCCTGGAGAACTGTGTAATTCTGTTTCTATCCTTGTTGAGTCTTTGTTGTCTGTCTGTCGAGTCTGTGTCAGCTCCCTGATGTTTGAGTAGTTCCCTGGTTTGCGTCTTGGTTTTGCCCAGGAGTGCAAAAGACTAAGTGTGGTTTATTTTGATGAGTCGTTATTTCTTGAATTATATTTAGTTTAATGCACCTAAATTAACCAGGGAATTGTGTTTAATTGTTTGTTATTTCCCCGTTTTCCGAATTCTGCTTAATTTGGTCAGAAATTTGTAATTGTGCTAATTTGGGTTTTCTGAGCTGATTAAGTGCATTTTTTGAAGTGCAGGAAAATTTCGGAAATACATTTTGGGACATTAGGAAGAATGCCAAATAAATTCAAGAGTCTCCACACAGACATTTTTGAATTAATTAAATTGTAATTCAGTAGTTTATAATTTTTGAATCAACTCTTATATTTTGGGTCAATTTTTGGTAAATTAGATTAGACCCAAAAATTAGAAGTTAATGACTTGGCACCCTAGGGTTTTATTGTGTCGACCCTACCCTAAAAAAAGGGACACACGGCCTTAGAAGAAGGACAGCCGCCACTCTCTCACTAACTCTCGGTCCAGGCTTTTGGTTTGGAGGCTTGTGTGTTTTTTGGGGGATGTTTGTGGGAGCCGCCACGGACGCTTGCTGCTGGGGCTCCAGAGTGTTGGGTGTGTCTCGGCCTAGAGCTGTAGCCGCCACTTTCTCTGATTCTGCTCTTGGTTTTTAGAACGTATTTTGGAGAGTTTGTTTTTACGCTGTCTTCTCTAGAGTGGGATTCAGCACTTTTGCATTGAGTACTCTTTTGTCTTCTTGATTCCAAAGCTGTCGCGGTTACATTGTTTGGCATTGGTTCTTTATTTTATTTTGATTCCAGCGTGGAATTTTGAGACGGTGGAAGGCTTGTTACGTTTAGAGGAGAAGAGTCTAGGATTTTTGGAAGCACATGGACAACAAATGGATGGTCCAGAGTTGGTATGCACGGTGTCCGAGAATGAATGAAGAAACGGAGTGTTGTCCATGATGTGGAGCAAGGAAGAGGTGTTCGGTTTTTATTTTTTTTCATGCTTGAGCCAAATTTTATTTTCATATCTTATATATTAAAGTGGATTTAGGTTGAAGCAGCTAGCTCATTTCATTCTCATCTTTTTCACTTTCACGTTTGAATTCAATAAGTATAAATTAGATTCTATATATGCATTCAAGAAGCAGCTTGTTTATTTAAATCACTTTATTGCTTACGTATTTTAAATTCATTGAATTTTGTGATGAAATGCATTTAATGTTAAGTTAAAAGTTCATATTCAATTGGTTCATGAAAACGTGCATTGAATTTTCATTCTTGCTGCACGTGATTTAATGCTTTGCAATCGATGGTTTATGGATGTCCTTTTCTTCAACAATTTATTTCACTGCTCCAATTGCTTTAGCTGGAATGCGGCCGTTAGATTTTTTAGTTTTTTTTTATTTTTTTTCCTTTATTTAATTTTAATATTTACTTCAATGCTTTCAATTATTTTCGGTTGTCTTTAATTTCCAGTTTTTAAATTAGTTCATTTCGAATCACAAAAAACACTTTCAAAACCCCCCACTACGTGTTTGTCCTAAGACCCGAACCACATTTGGTCCTTGAGAGACGACCTAGGAGTCACTTCCTAGTAACTATACTGCATTAATTTTGCAATCAACTTTTGTGTGAGGTGCGACCCTCTCATCAGTGACTCCTAGGTCGTCTCTCAAGGACCAAATGTGGTTCGAGGCTTAGGTCAAACACGTAGTGGGGGGGTTGGTGAAGATTTTTGTGAATGTAAGTGAACTAGATTAAAATGCGAATGTAAACACGGAAAGAAACGAATAATTAAAATGGTTGATCACTAAAGCTAACATTACAACTAAATCAAAGAAAACTTGCGTGACTCACTTAAATTGAAATTGCTAAATCAGAAAACGTAACATTGAAAGTGACAAGCATGTGAAATAAAATTAAATGCCCAAGGTGCGAAAAACGACAGCAAAACTAAAACATTCAATGCAAAAATTTTAACCAATTTAAAAAAAAAAAGTGAAAAGTAACTTTCGTGATGATGAGCATTGAAAGAAGCAATTGGCGAATTAGCAAAAATGACTTAAAAGTTGGCAAGCATTCAAGCATGTATTCAATATGAAAATTGTAACCAAACTTAACTATAAGATTAAGCATTTAAAATAATATAAAAGTAGACCCTTGGAGCTCCTCTGGACGTGGCAGCAGCCCTATTCTAATTGAATGAAAATTGAATCCGTGTGCTTCCCAAGGCTGGATGTGAAATGAATCACCGCCTCTCCTTGCTCCAAAATGAAATCAGCCCGCTAATATTCTAAGAAAAGGAAAAACCAAATCCTTGTGTTGTTGGAATGAATAACCAAAAGAATTTGATTGAGTCACCGTCACACCAACACTGGACATGTCAACAGCAGCTAGCGCACCCCAATGCCGGACGTGACAGCAGCTTCCAAATGACTCAACCTCCGTGTGTGCACCACCAAAATCTCAAATGAATCAGCACCTACTTCTTTCCAAGAGAATCAGCGTGGTCAATGCAAAAAAAAAACTGCTGAACCCATTTTCATTCATGAGTCAAACTTCGTAACAGGGAAACCAAAGCAGAATAAGAGTGTGGCGGCTGGACTTGGGCCGTGTGTCCCCTTCCCGTGTACACACTTGCTCTTCCTCCTTCTTTCGGTGAAGCTTCCTTCACACAAAGCGCAGCCCATCCAAGCTTCTTCCCTTTTTTTTTTCTCCCAGCACCTCCTAATTAATTCACGTGCTGCTGCTTTCTTGTAATTGTTCATGGGCCGTGCTGGACTCTCCTCTCCGTGGTGCCAAGCTAGACGGCTTCTTCATGCTGCTGCCAAGCTGGATGGGAGATGCCCCTGGATGCTGGACCGTGTGCATTATTCTCCAAGCTGTTGGATTCTTTTCTTTTGCCACCTCAACAGCTCTCTTCACTTCTGCTTTGGGCCATGACCGTGCATGCCATCTCTGGACTTTTTCTTCTTTGCTGGATTGAAAGCCGAGTTGCTGCTGCCTCATTTCTCGTACTGGGACGTGGCCTGCTTCTGGAAGCATGAAGTGGCTGCTGGGCCGTGTATTCTTGTTGCCACTTCTCATCCCTCTCTCCGCGTGACACCAAACTGCAGCTGCTCTTCTACTCCAGGCCGAGACCCCCCTCCAACACTGCTGGAGCCCTTGCTTTTGAGTGAAGCCCCTGGACCGTGTGCCCTTGGATGAGCGTGAATTACTGGATGTAACACCTTGCTTTTGTCCAAGCACCTCCTCAACATACACACCTCCCAGACTTGCTTATGGGCCCGCTCTGGACGTAATGAAGCTCCCAAGTCTGCTGCTGGACGCACATCCTGGAACGTCTGCTGCCTTCTTCTCTTTCTTTTTAATTGAAACTTCAAAATGTATCTTATGTGTGATCAGCGTGCCTCTCATTGCTAGGCCCGGCCATGAGCTTCTTCGTGCACCTCCAAGCTACTGTTGGATTTGCTGGACGGCCAAGTGCAGCCCAAATGAATTTGAGTTTTCTCCCAGCACCTCCTTTTCCAAGCCATGTGGGACATGCAACTGCCTTCTTCTTTTCTCCACGTGCAGCGCTGGACGCGTGCTGCTGTGTGCTGCCAAACAAATTGCTAATTCAGCAATTTCTTCCATGTGAAGGGCTCTTGACGTGTCACTTCATCATAGGCCGTGGAGTGTGTGCAGCATGGAGCTGGCAGCTGGACCGTGGCACCTCCTGGATGTGCAACCCGTCACACCATTTCTCTTTACTGGACACCACCCTCTTCAAAGCCTGCTGGAAAATGCTGGACTTGTGCTTCTGCGTGCACCTCCACTTCTTTGGACACCCCCTGCTTATGTGTTCTGCTGTGTGCACCCCCGGAAATGAAATCCACACCTCCTCTCTCATCTTAGTTTAAAGTATATTTGATGTGGTATTTTCTTTTGACCTCCAAATGTCTCAAATATTATCCAACAATTTCCCTACAATTAATAATGCAAATAATTAGCTCAAATAATTCAAATTAATGAAAATAAGAATTTTTGGTAAAATTAAGCACAATTAGCAAAAACGGAAAAATACCGGACATTTAAGCACAATTCCCTAATTAAATTTGGTACAATAAACTAAGTGAAATCAATAAAATATTGACTCATCAAGTATTCAAATTAGCCAAACACCTTTGGAAAGAATTTCCAAAAACTGAAAAATCATCCATGAATACTTCAATGCATTTTTCTAAGAGATCTGCAAAAATTGCCTGCATACACCTTTGAAATGTAGCTGGAGCATTACATAATCCAAATGGCATCTTTCTATAAGCAAAGATACCAAAAGGACAAGTAAAGGCCGTCTTCTCTTGGTCTTTTGGATCTACCACAATTTGATTGTATCCAGAGTATCCATCTAGAAAATAATAAAAAGCTTGACCTGATAATCTTTCTAACATCTGGTCCATGAAAGGAAGAGGAAAATGATCCTTCCTAGTGGCTTTATTTAGATTCCTGTAATCAATGCACATACGCCATCCAGTAACTGCCCAAGTAGGAATAAGTTCATTCTTATCATTATGAATTACTGTCATCCCACCTTTCTTTGGAACCACCTGTACTGGACTCACCCATTCACTGTCAGAGATTGGATAGATGATACCAGCTTCTAACAGTTTCAACACTTCTTTTCTAACCACCTCCTTCATTACAGGATTTAACCTTCTCTGTGGTTGAGCACTCGGTTTATAATCCTCTTCCATAAAGATCTTATGCATCCAATAAGTTGGGCTAATACCTTTAAGATCTGAGATTGACCACCCAATTGCTTCTTTGTTAGCTTTCAGAATTTATATCAACTGTTCTTCTTCTTGTAGAGATAAAGAGTTGCTGATGATGACTGGCTCTGTTCCATCTTCTTCTAGAAAAACATATTTTAGATGTGCTGGTAATCTTTTTAGTTCTAGCGTCTTTGCTTTGACTTCTTCTTCCTTATCAATTATTTCAAATATTGGATCTTCCATTGGACTCTTTTTCAATGTTTCCAAGTCCATCAGACATTCATCAATTAATTTCTCTTCTTCATCATCTAAATCTTCACAATCATCAATAAGTTTTCTCTAGTGGAGAAACATACCGCACCATCCTTTCTTGCACCATACAAACTTCATCAAGTTCATCAAATTGAAAACATGCTTTATCATAATTTGGATATGTCATGGCCTTGGATACGTCAAAAGTGACTTCTTCATCATCAACTCTCAATTTAAGCTTACCATTCTCTACATCAATTAAAACTCTAGCAGTCTTCATAAAAGGTCTCCCAAGAATAAGAGGCACATCACTATTCCCTTCCATCTCCATTACAATAAAATCTACTGGGAATACAAATTTGTCAACTGTCAGACCTCGAAAAACGAACCAAAAACCCCTACTCAGACTCATTAAAAACACACCCAAACTTTGATGCACTAACGCCAGGTGTCAAGAATGGAAGTTTCGAAAATCAGATAGTGGAAGACAGGTGTCAGCAGGAGAGCGGACGTCCGTTTGGACGGGGAAAAAACAAAAGTGATTTTCTGAAAAACTCGTACCCACTCTCTTCTGCATGCACCTTCTCCTTTCCAATCTCTGACTTTCCATTTCTTCTTCTTCTCTCTAGAAAACCCTTCCTTCTCTCTACTGTAACTCACCCTTTCTCTTGTCCGATCATCATTCAGAGACCGTAGAAGCATTCACGGCGTCTCAAGCTTCACTTTGAACCGAACAGTTCTTGATTCTGAAACTGGTAAGTTTCTCGTCTTTATCTGTTCGTCCATATGAACATGCAAGCCAAACTCTGGTTGCATGTAGTCACCTTATCTGAACCAATCTTGGTTTTCTGTAACCTGTTTTAGTTGAAGAGTTTGGTTGAGCGTTGAGGGTAGAAGAAATCTTATTTTTGCGAACTGAGTTTTGGTCTGAAGGACGTACGTTCACACTAGAGGTGAGGGAAGCTTATTTAATTTAATTTGAATTGTATGCTGTTGAACTGTTTGATGTTCGTTTAGTTGATATGGTTGGATGAATTGAATGTTAGTTTACTTGATGAGATGAAATGAAATATGGCTGAGTTAGGTTATGATGTATGAAATATATGAAACCTGTATGATATGTGATGTATGAGATATGAAGGTTGATCTTGATAGAAAGTTTATAAAGTTCTGAAGCTATGAGAGTATAAGTTGAGAAAACTGATTTGAAATAAATGATTCTTTATATGAGATTATACTAAAATACATTCGTTACTGGACGGTCATTGACCGTTCGGTTCTCCTGTTGAACATAGTTAAAATGGGATTCTTTCATTTGGAAAGAATTCTAGTTGAGGACGAGCGCCTCCTTATCGTAATGCTGTGCTTGAACGATCGGTCAAGCGTAGTTGTCTCTGAGTATCCAGTAGTAAACCTAAATTCGGTATCTATATATATATATATATGATTGTATAGGTAGTTGTTTCTAAACACCATTCCTATGATATCTTGTTTATAAATCTTTTATTCTGAATTTTTAGTGGTGCTCGGTCTTACACCAAGCGCTCGTATTTTTACAGTAGATCTACCCTGATAAAAATAACGTTCGTCCAATTTCAGAAGAACCTTCCTTTCCTCGTTCGGTCAATTACTGACATGAGATTTCTGTATGTGAATTATTCTAAGTTTGGTCCTTTGACGTTCTAATATGTCCACTTTATTGTATCGGATCAAGAGTTCCCAGTTCTAGGTATTCTTTGAGTTTCGATTGGAGTTCACGAGAGTCAGTTTATTTAACTGATTCGGGTTGTAGAAGATGTTCGTCACATATTGCATAGGTGTACCTAATTCCTTTCTAAAATTTCAGTAAAATCCCTTTGGTAGTATTCTGTTCTAGAACGAGAGAGTTCGTGTTTCGTTCCTGTCGTTCGTCCTTGTATTAAAGAGGGCTGAACGTTCGGTATCTGATGTTCTTTGAAATGATGATAAGAATGACCCTTAAGTGAAAAGTTATAAATGATGAAGAGTTTATGAGATGAGTATGAAATTATGGATTTGAACGAGCGTTCCAGGGAGGAACGACTCTTGTGTTAATATTGTAATTGGTAAAGTATGAATGTGGACAAAGCTTAGCTGGCGATTCATCCTGATGTTCCGTGAGTACTCGTCCTCAAGTAGAGGGGAGTAGGTCATGTGTGGGAACGACAGGAGGTCCTAGTCCTTAGGGGTACTTTGGGCGGAACGGACTAACCTCGGGTGGCAGCTGATGAGAATTCCAGTTACTACACCTCCCGGGTGCACGAACGTCGTAGCTACACAGAATTCATACAGTCTGGACCGTCAGTCTAATATCAGGGTTGATTGAAATTGTTTATTAAAATGTATTTGAATGAGCTTGCATATGAAAATGTATGGTATTACTTAAATTAAATTACATAAGCTTACCCTGTGTTTTCTTTGTGTTGTCTTGTCCTTGTACGTCCGTCTTTGTCTTTGCAATGATCATCCGTATGGATGTGAGCATAGGAAACGCATTGCTGGAAGAGGCGTTGGAAGAGCAATATTTGGAGGAAGAAAACTTGGTCGAAGTCGAGGTGAAAATCGAACAATAGGACGTTCGGCTAGTAGTTGGTTAGCGTGGTTAGGTGGCCGTTCGTTCACCTTTTTCTTTAAGTTTTGAATGACCGTTCGGTATTGGTTTTGTAAACCGTTCGATCAAAATTTCTCTTATGTGGTACAGTTTTAGTTGGGATGTTATGTAAGGCCGTTCGGCCATAACTGTACTCTCTATTTTAAATGTTAAGACTGATCTGTATTATTATTAATCGTAATTATTCTATTATATGGTTTTATTACTGTTTTTTTGGGATGTTACATCAACCTTCACTAAAACGTCTTCAACCACTCCATATGGATATTTAAGAGACCTGTCCGCCAGTTGAAGAGCCATTCTGGTTGGTTTGATTTCCAAACCCTTAATTGTTCTACACATGGATAATGACATTAAATTAATGCTAGCTCCCAAATCAATCAATGCTCTTCCAACTTCCAAGTCTCCTATGGTGCATGGAATAGTGAAGCTTCCCGGATCTTTAAGCTTAGGAGGTAATTTCTGTATGATTGCACTGCAATTACCCTGTACCTTGATAGTTTCCTTTTCAATGTACTTGTTTTTCTTTGTAAGAAGTTCCTTCAAAAACTTTGCATATGATGGCATCTGTTGCAATGCTTCAGAGAATGGTATAGTAATCTCCAGCTTCTTAAACAACTCCATGAATCTTTCCAACTGCTTTTCTTTCTCCTTCCTTGAATAATTCTTTGGATAAGGAAGTGGTTTTTCAAACTCTTTTTCTTTTTTTCTCTCATCTCTCTCTTCTCTCTCTTTTTTTTCTTTCTTCTCATCTTCTTCTTCTTCTTTTTTTCTCTCTCTCAACTCCTTCTTTACACTCATATGTTTCTTTTTCACTCTCATTTTCTTTCTCCTCTCTTTCTTTTTTTCTCTCCTCTAACACCTTACCACTTCTGGTTACAATAGTCTTACACTCCTTTCTGAGATTACCATTTTTCATCTTGTCAACTATTCGCTCAATATGGATCTTCATTTTTTCAAAAGCAACTTCCACATTCTTACAATAAGATGCATTCATCTTCAAAAACTGCTGGAAAGTCTCGTCAAGTTTTGTTGTCCTCTCAGATGGAGTAAATTGCCTTTGCCATTTTTGCTGCTGCCATTTAACCATTGAAACATTTTGTATTTCTTGTGGTAATTGAGAAAGTTTCAAAATTACTTCTTCCAACTGCTGAGAAATAATTTTATTTTGAATAAGCAGGGCCTCATTTGATTGTAGCAACTCCTTATGACTAGAAACTCCTCTTTCACTGTTTAGGTCATTATCACTTGTAGCCATATTATCAATGATTTCTGTAGCTTCCTCTGGAGTTTTCCATTTGATATTTCCTCCTGCTGAGGCGTCAAGCATCATCTTGGTTTGTGGACCAAGACCTCCAAGGAAGGTTAGGACTACTTGCACATCATCAAAGCCATGCGTGGGTGTTTTTCTTAATAAGCTTTTATACCTGTCCCAGCTTTAATAAGGTTAGGACTACTTGCTTTCCTTTATTTACTTTTGATTGTGGAAAGTATTTGTTTAGGAACTTGGTCACCACTACTTCCCACTCTGTAAAGCTTTCTTCTGGAAAAGAATTTAACCAAAGCTTAGCGTTGCCTCCTAGTGAAAATGGAAACAAGCTAAGTTTGATTGTTTCATCCGGCACCCCATTTATTTTCACCGTGTTGCAGATTTCATTAAAAGTTGTGAGGTGCTCATATGGGCTTTCGTGAGACAATCCATTAAATTGGTTACTCTTCACCAGTTGGATTAATGCTGGCTTAACCTCCATGTTGACTGCATTGACCCTTGGTCTTGCTATGCTGTTAAAGTGTTGAGGTCCAGCTATATTTGTATAATCTGCAAGAGTTCTTCTGGCATTATTATTCTCCATATTTTCAGTGCTATGGTTAGAACCTTGTGGTGATGGTTGTAACAGAGTTTCCAGAGGAGGAAAAAGTTCTCTAGATGTACGAATTCTTCTCCTCTGTCTACTCTCATCTAAACCTTCAAGAAGAGGTTCTGCAGTTTTCTTGCTTCTAGTTCGGATTGCTTCCTGCATACACAAGAAAACAAAACCCTAGAAAAATTGGTTAGCACAAAAAGATATAAAAGAAGATATAAGATCAGAGATAAGAAGATAAAATAAAAACAGAAAAATAAAATAAAAAATATAAAATAAAATAAAATAAGATAAAATAAAAACAGAAAAAATAAAAATAGAAATTCAAAATTCAAGTCAAAGATAATCAATAATCACACAAATGAACTAGTTAAACCACGAGTCCCCGGCAACGGCGCCAAAAACTTGATGACAAATTTATGAACACTGAAAAACGGCGCCACAAACTTGTTGAACAATCGGCAAGTGTGACCGAATCGTATCAAGTAATAAACAAGGTAAGACCAAGTATCGTTTTCCCAAAGGACTCACGGCCTAGTTTAGCTATGTGATTTGTTGATTATTTAAGACTTAAGAACAATTTAATTGTAGGTTTTAATGCAAGAGACAGTAATTAAATATGTATGCATGAATTTGATCAATGGAGAAAAACATAATACAAACACTTCAATGAATTAGATGGATGAGTATGTTGTTGGGGTTATCAATTTCATCTTATCCAGTCTCATAAATTTTAAGAATTCATCATTCTTATCATCAATGCTAATGCCACTCTCTAAATCACCTTGCAAGAAGGCCTATCCCTAATTACGAGTTCATACAATTCCTAGCATTCCTAGTAATTAGTTCTTAAAGTGCAGGAGCTTAAAGACAACCAATATGCTATTGGGAGAAATTCCCTGGATCTAGACTTCCCCGTACGTTCCCGTATCGACAAAATCAATAATCATGGCAATGAATGAGTTAAACAAAGCAAGCAATAAGCAAAGAGGAAAAACCCTAGCTAAAGATGAAAGAAAGCATATATCTTAATATAAGACGTTAAAATAAATTCCATATATGAGAGTTTCACAAGACTACATTGATTCCCCAACAACAATACAAGGTTTAGTTCACCATATTCATGGTGAAACTAGATGAACAATAATGAAAGAATGAAAGATAGAACCCTAGAAAGAGGAGGAGGTAGCCTGAGCATCCAAGATCTTCCTTCAAGGGGTGGAAAAGAGAGTGTTTGCTTCGTCTCTGCCAAAGATACAAACCCTAGGACGTCCTAAAGCTTATATACTATTCTAAAATTACAGAAAATCTAGGCCCAAGCCCATAAGTGTGCCGCTCAGCG
>JAHCHA010010782.1:0-22849 GCA_027742795.1 Vigna hirtella | reverse complement strand
TAACCCTATGGAAGTGAATGAGGTGTCATAACCTCGTGGAGGGTGTCGTAACCCTATGGAAGTGAATGAGGTGTCATAACCTTGTGGAGGGTGTCGTAACCCTATGGAAGTGAATGATTTGAGTTTGATTGCTGGGCTCGACCATTGCCTTGCAGAGGGTCGAGATACCGATAGCAGAAAGTAAAATTTTGTGATTGAATTGGAAAGTTTGAATTTGTTCATTTGTTTTGAAATTTTGAGATGTTGAATTTCTGTTTTTTGATTTTTTTTTTTTTTTTTTTTTTTTTTTTTTTTTTTTTATGAAATCAGGAACAAAGTTTTAGAACTTTTGCCCAAGGTTGAAAATATGATTAAACGAGGTGTTGTATCTTTGTACAAGGATTTGAAATCTTAATATGCAAGAGAAACATGGTTGATGAAAAATTTGAAATTAGAGGAGAAAACTTTGATGCATGTTGATTTTTTATCTTTTTGAAGGAAGAAGATTTGATGTAATTTATGTAATTTTAAAATTGAAAATATGTACATGATGTTGACTTGTGATTTTTTTTTTTTTACTGGAAGATTAATTATGACACCTTTTTTATTGAGTCAATTTGTTTTCTTTGAAGTCATCAAATTTATGAATATTTAGACCTTCATTTTATTTTTTAAAATGGATGTTAAATTCTAAAAGTCAAATGTTCAAACTTGTGTGCTCAACATTTTCTTTGAAACATCAGTGTATGCATGCCTGATATCAAGGGTTTGGACAAATGTGTGGAGGATGGTTGGAAGGATTTGGAGAGTACCGGGTTGACTACTTGGGCCTCTTACTCCTTAAAACGACTACAAATGCCAATGTGAGGTAGTAGATACTCAGAAGCGGCTCCAATTTGGGGCATGGTAAAAAGGTAGGTATGGACAAATGTATCTGTGAATTGTGAGGGAATAAATCATGAATCAGGGAGTGAGAATATCATGTGAGATTTACAAATTGCCCCATTTTTGGTTGTGATGGATTTTTGAAGTTCGGGGTGAACCAAGATCATGCGAGGCCCAACAAGGGATGCCCCAGTCTTTGTATGAGCTTTGAATATTCAGATGAAACAAACGCAAGATCAACAAAGTTGTCCAATATTTTGAATGGGCCAAATATTTGAAATTCAAAAAGTTGCCCAAAGTTGCCCCCTAGTTTGGGAAGTGGGGAAAGAGTTTGAATGGGATTTGAATGTGTTAAGGAATTTGTGATGGATATGGAAAGGATTGGCTTGAAAAGATTGCCCCAAATGGCTTGATTTTCCTTTGTATAATCTCAATCAAAAGGGAGTTCCCTTCTTCCGAGGACATCATTTTTTTTACAACTGCATTGTTGGTCATTTTTGTCTTGTCTCAAAATTAAGCTTTATGAAAATTTAAGCAACCAGTATTCAATCCGTGTGGACTTTTATTGGGCTTGTAATGTGGCTTTGGCTGAGGGGTATTAAAAGAAAAGATATAAAGGCTCAAATAAATTTTTGTGGGTTATTATTATTATATTTTTTTTTTTGAACAAGAGTTACCATCTATACCTTGTATCAGCTATTTGTCAAATCCGCTTCGACTATTTTGCCCTTTCTCAAATTTCATTCTTTGTTTGCCATCACTTTGTGATTTTTTCAATTTTTGCTTTGCTTTTGCTGAATTCTCTTCATTTGATCACTAAGTGTGTTCTTCTTGCAATTTGAGTCGGCTTCTACTGTGATGGTAACTCTTGTTCGGATAAAATTTGAAAAGAAATTTCTTTTTGGCTCAAATTTGGTATCAATGGATATATAAATTTTTTTTGTTTTTGGATAAAGAAAGATGGCCACACGTCATTTCAAATTTCGGTTGTTTTATTTTCAAAAGATTAATTAGGAGACAAGACTAAATGATCTCAACAAGTGTCATTTTTCATCCTTTTTCTATTTTTCATTTTTTTTTTGTCCTAACGGATTCAGGAGTTTCCCAAATGAAAGCCAGTGGAGGTAATGGAAAATCTGCCCCAGTGTAAAACTTGGTGTTTATTATTTGGGCTCAAGAACATGATTGGGTCAATCTTTGGTCTGGGGAAGGTTGAAGGATGATGTTTTCAAGCAATGCACACACAGATATCTCTTAAGAATATGTGGTTTAAACATTTGACTACAAGAGATTATGACATCCATTACACATTTTTTTTGAAAGCTCATAAAATGGATGATTGGCATTGAAAATAATTGACTTAACTTTTGCGTATTTTTTTTTTATTTTATGCATGAAGAAAAGTAATATGAAATGAACATGATGATACTCGTTGAAAAACAGATTTTTTGTTGTTTTTTTTTTTTATTTTTATTCTTTTTTTTTATTTTTTTCACGACACCCCCAGGACCGAGCCAAGCCGACTGAATACCCGTGATGCTTTTGTTGACATTCGCTCAATTATTTTCGTTTTCATTCTTCTTTATTTACCTAAACAGCTCAACGTGACATGCAATAATTTCAGAGAGTTTGAAGAAAAATTAATATGCGGTATTTATTGAATGAAATAACACAGATTACAACAATTTAAAAAGCAATGTTAATATTCGCTAACGGCAACCCCTATCACGGAATCATCATGCATAAAACTTTTTGACCGCATCAGAATTAACCGGTAATGGTAATTCCTCCCCATCCATCCTTGTGAGAATTAGTGCCCCACCAGAAAAAGCTTTCTTTACCACAAACGGCCCTTCATAGTTTGGGGTCCACTTGCCTCTATGATCTTTTTGGACGGGCAACATCCTCTTCAACACCAGTTCGCCTTCATGAAACTCTCTTGGGTGCACCCTTTTGTCAAACGCCTTCTTCATTCTCCTTTGATACAGTTGTCCATGACACATTGCTGTTAACCTTTTTTCTTCGATAAGGTTGAGTTGGTCGAATCGGGTCTGAACCCACTCAGCCTCCTCTAACTTAGTTTCCCTTAACACGCGTAAGGAGGGAATTTCGACCTCAAATGGGAGTACCGCTTCCATCCCATACACTAGCGAGAACGGCGTGGCCCCAGTTGATGTTCGTACTGATGTGCGGTATCCGTGCAGAGCGAAAGGAAGCATTTCGTGCCAATCCTTGTAGGTGACCACCATCTTCTGCACAATCTTCTTGATGTTCTTGTTAGCAGCCTCTACTGCCCCATTCATCTTTGGGCGATAAGGAGAGGAATTATGATGGTGAATTTTGAATTCCTCACATAACTCCGCCATCATCTGATTGTTCAGATTGGTAGCGTTATCAGTGATGATCTTGCTAGGTAGCCCATACCTACAGATCAATTCCTTCCTTATGAATCTAACCACAACCTTTCTAGTCACGTTGGCATACGAAGCAGCCTCAACCCATTTGGTGAAATAGTCGATCGCGACTAGTATGAAGCGATGTCCATTTGACGCTTTTGGTTCTATAGCTCCGATGACATCTATTCCCCACATCGAAAATGGCCATGGTGCAGACAATATGTTTAGAGCAGCGGGTGGCGTATTGATATTATCTGCATATATCTGACATTTCTCACACTTTCTCACGTGTATGCAACAATCGTTTTCCATGGTCAACCAGAAGTAACCAGCTCTTAAGATCTTCCTAGCCATCGAATGTCCATTCATGTGTGTACCAAATGTACCTTCGTGCACTTCTTTCAGTAGCAACTCGGCTTCCTTTGCATCCACACATCTAAGGAGAACCATGTCATGGTTTCTCTTGTATAACACATCCCCACTTAAGATGAAACTGCCGGCCAACCTTCTTAGTGCTCTTTTATCATTTTCAGACGCATCTTCAGGGTATTCTCGAGTTTTAAGATAACGCTTGATATCAAAGTACCAAGGTTTATAGTCTAACTCCTCCTCGATGAAGTGGCAATATGCTGGCTCTGCATGGCTTTTCATTTTGATTCTTGGTAATTCTGTATCTTGATCAACCTCAAACATTGACGACAAGGTAGCCAGCGCGTCTGCTAATTGATTATCTTCTCGCGGTATATGGTTAAATGTGATGGAATCGAAATACTCCATTAATCCCCTGATGTAAGCTTGGTAGGGAATTAATTTTGTATCCTTAGTTTCCCATTCTCCTTTCAATTGATGGATGACCAAAGCTGAATCTCCATACACATCCAGAATTTTTGCCTTTGATTCAATTGCTGCTCGAATACCCATGGCACAGGCTTCATATTCAGCGATGTTATTTGTGCAGCTAAAACACAACCTTGCCGTCATTGGTATATACTGACGCTCTGGGGAGATAAGCACTGCCCCTATTCCATGTCCCATCACATTCGAGGCTCCGTCGAATAACACTGTCCATGCTTTTTCGTTTCGGTCTTCTTTGTTCTCTTCGAATAAAGCCATGATATCCTCATCGGGAAATTCAGGTTGCATTGGTTGATAATCACAAAGGGGTTGATGAGCCAGGTATTCTGCTAGTGCGCTACCCTTGACAGATTTCTGAGTGACATATACGATGTCGTATTCTGACAATAGCATCTGCCATCGAGCTATCCTTCCAGTAAGAGCAGGCTTTTCAAAAATATACTTGATAGGATCCATCTTGGATATCAACCATGTGGAATGACTCAACATGTATTGCCTTAAACGATGAGCGGCCCATGCCAATGCGCAGCAAGTCCGCTCTAACGATGAATATCGTTGTTCGCAGTCTGTGAACTTCTTGCTCAAATAATATATAGCGTGCTCTCTTTTGCCATCCTCATCATGCTGACCCAATACACAACCCATTGACTTGTCCAATACAGTCAAATACAAAATGAGTGGCCTTCCTGGTTCTGGTGGACGTAATACAGGAGGGTCCTGTAAGTATTGTTTGACTCTCTCAAAAGCGGCCTGACAATCCTCATTCCACACCACAGCCTGATTCTTTCGTAACAATTTGAACAGTGGTTCACAAGTAGCAGTTAATTGGGAGATGAATCTAGCAATGTAATTCAATCTTCCCAAAAACCCTCGAACTTCTTTTTCCGTTTTAGGCGCAGGCATTTCCATTATCGCTCGCACTTTGTCTGGATCCACCTCTATCCCCCTCTGGCTGACAATAAAGCCCAACAATTTCCCGGATTTCACTCCAAATGTACATTTGGCGGGATTCAGCCTAAGCTTATACTTCCTCAATCTCTCGAATAACTTTCTCAAGTTGAGGACGTGTTCTTCTTCTGATTCGGACTTCGCGATCATGTCGTCCACATAAACTTCAATCTCCTTGTGTATCATATCATGGAAAAGTGCCACCATCGCCCTTTGATATGTTGCCCCAGCATTCTTGAGTCCAAAAGACATCACCTTATAACAAAATGTGCCCCACAATGTAATAAAAGTCGTCTTTTCCATATCTTCTGGCGCCATCTTGATCTGGTTATACCCCGAAAAACCATCCATGAATGAAAACAGTGAATACTTGGCTGTATTATCAACTAGGGTGTCGATGTGTGGTAATGGGAAATTATCCTTTGGGCTTGCGCGATTCAAATCTCGATAATCGACACACATCCGAACTTTACCATCCTTCTTAGGCACCGGTACAATGTTTGCTACCCATTCTGGGTATCTCGCCACAGCTAGAAACCCTGCATCGAATTGCTTCTGTACCTCCTCCTTGATTTTCAAGGACATTTCCGGTTTCATCCTTCTTAGCTTTTGCTTTACCGGTGGGCATTCCGGCTTGAGTGGGAGCTTGTGTTGTACAATATCCGTATCGAGGCCTGGCATGTCATTGTAAGACCAAGCAAACACATCCCTGAACTCCCTCAATAAGACACGCAATTTTTCTTTCACTTCTGCTTTCATGGCTGTACCGATCTTCACCTCTTTTACCTCACCCTCATTCCCTAAATTGAGTACTTCAACATCTTCCTGGTGAGGTTTTATCTCCTTACACTCTTGTACCACTAGTCTTAACAGTTCAGGAGGGGGCTCCGGGTCATCGTCACAATCATCTTCCGTATTATTAACAGGGCGCCCAAAATCAGGAATATCGACATAATTACTTTCAAAACATTCATTGTCATATCTGCATTATTTAAGTTTATGAAAAGGAAATAAATAAACGGAAAAACGACGAGGAATGCAAAATGATGATAAAACACAAACAAACACACTTTGATTTCGCACTGAGCATAACGAACTAAAAGCGTCAACCCGTAAGTCATGAATCCTAAAGCCCCGGGTAAAGCTATAGGATTAATTAAAGTTATTACATCTCATTCAAATTATGCATCACGGGCAAATCCAGCATCTTCCAATTGTCGAGTCGTGCATTCGGGGAGCAGGCCCACACGAAACTGGAGCCTTCCGATCCATCTTCATCTCCCACAGCTGCTATGTGGCCAGCGTTAACCCAACCAGCGCTGCGAAAGCTCTCCTTGAGGTCACAGATACGAATTCTTCCCACTTTGGGCTCCCGTCTTTCCACCCGAGCCAGACTGCGCTCTCTCCTTTCTTCTATCAGCCTTCTCCTATCTTCCTTGGTGGGCTTGTATCCCAGGCCATACCTATTCTTGTTCTCGACGACCTCCAGAGGGAATGCTCGCCCCTGTCCACACTTGCCCAAACCTTTCCCATGCATATAACCTTCTTTTAGCATGACTTTGGCCATCATGATAGAAGCACGCGACAGATGCGGGTTGACCGCGAATGGCTCAACATAGGTGTTTCCCACGATCTCCAAAGATTGGAAAGCTGTCTCGAGAGCTTCCTCGGCTGCTTCAATATAACGGGAGGATGATGGTCCGCTCACCAGGAAATCCTCCTCTCCTGCCACTATCACCAGCTTGTCTCCCATAACATACTTCAACTTTTGATGTAGTGTAGAAGGCACAACCCCTGCAGAATGGATCCATGGGCGACCCAACAGACAACTATAGGCCGGGAGGATGTCCATGACTTGGAATGTCACTTGAAAGACACACGGACCGACTTGGACTGATAGTTCTACCTCTCCCATCACTTCCCTCTTACTACCATCAAAGGCTCTCACAATCATAGAACTTGGCTTCATATGCGTTCCGTCACTGGGTAGCTTCTCCAAGGTTGCTTTTGGCATGACGTTCAGGGAGGATCCATTATCCACTAAGACACGTGCTATCACATGATCCAGGCATTTCACAGAGACATGAAGGGCTTTGTTATGACCTCTCCCCTCAACAGGTATCTCTTCATCAGTGAAGGTGAGGTAATTATTAGCAACGATGTTGCCAACAATGCCCTCGAACTTGTTCAGAGAAATACCTTGCTCCACATGAGCCTCACTGAGTATCTTCATCAACAACTTTCGGTGGGCTGCCGAGTGCATGAGTAATTCTAACAAGGAGATACGGGCAGGCATGCGGTTCAACTGTTCCACCACTTTGTACTCACTCTGTTGTATGAGCTTTAGGAATTCACCAACTTCTTCTTCAGATATCTCCCTCTTCTCCTCTTTGTCGGGGGTCTCCTCGGCCTCCACGTTCTTCCCCCTCAAGAACTCCTTTGCTTTTGCAGCCATTGTTGCTTCCCTATCATTGGTTCTTTCTCTTGCCAATTCTGGTGGTGTAAAGATTCGACCACTTCTGGTCATTCCACCAATGCCTGATATGTTTTCCACAGTCGGATTTGCATATTCTCCCTCATCTAATGCAGTTGCCCCATATCTCCATGGGACGGCTTTCTCGTTCTTATAAGGGAAGGGAGTTGGCACTCGGATGACAACAGACGGATTTCCTTCCGTTACCGGTGCAGGGGTGGTCCTGGTAAAATGGATCACCAAAGGTTCGGGTAGATTCACATCAGATTCTTCACCCATTTGTGCAAATACTTCTTCCTCTCTGACCTTGCGGCGCACTTGCATCATATTTCTATCAAGCAAGTCTTGTAGAAACATCTTGAATTCGATACATTCCTCAATAGAGTGCCCGCCCTCCGGATGGAGTGCGCACGCTATACCCAGATCATAATCGCCCTTCACTAGACCTCTCTTCAACAAAGCTTCAAAGATAAACCTCCTAGAATTTCGGATTTCACCCACATCCCTTATCAAATCATGGTTTCCAACCTCGATGGCGTTCGTCGAGGAATTCCCGTGCCCGGACAATGGATTAGTATCGACGTTGGGCTGGTCCTCTTGAAACTTTAACCAACCCGAATCTATCAGAGCCTGAACTTTATATTTGAGAGCGAAACATCCTTCGGTTGAGTGGCCAATGCCTCCTGCATGATAACTACACCTGGCATTTGCGTCATAACCCCTAGGGTACGGCTCCTGTACAGGCTTCATCGGGCAAATGGCGACCAGACCCTTTTTGACTAGGTTAGGTAACAATTCAGTGTAGGTCATAGGGATTGGGGTGAACCTAACAAATTGATTTCCCCTTGGGTTGTTGTTGTGACCCACATTCAGATTTGGGCCCATGTTTGTAGCCGGTCTTAAAGCTTCGGTTGGGATACGCTGCGGTGGATAATACGCTTGTTGTTGTTGAGGCCTAACTTGGTGAGCAACCGTGGTGTTAGCTGCATAAGGAGGTGGGTTTAAGTACGGTCGATAATTAGGATCGGGAGCTCGTCCTCTCCACACAGGCATTACCGACGCAGCATGTACCTCCCCCTCTTTTTTCTTCCCCTGACTGAAGCTGGGCTTTTTGTAGTTTGTAGCTGCAGGTGGGCCACATGCTATCTTTCCGTTTTTCAATCCAATTTCTATCCTTTCACCAATGATGATGGTGTCAGCAAAATTGACAGATACATTCCCAACCATATGCTCATAAAATGGCGGCTGGAGTGTGTTTACGAACATCGACACCATCTCCTTATCAATCAATGGTGGCTCAACTTGTGCAGCCAACTCTCTCCATCGTTGGGCGTACTCTTTGAAAGTTTCATTGTCCTTTTTTGTCATATGCTGCAGCTGCAGACGGTCCGGAGCAGCATGAGTATTGTATACATATTGTTTCACGAAGGCGTCAGCTAAATCCGCCCAACAACGAATTCGGGATGGCTCTAGGTGGGTGTACCAGTTCAATGCCACCCCGGCCAAACTTTCCTGGAAAACATGGATGAGTAGCTCCTCATCATGAGCATACGCAGCCATCTTTCTGCAGTACATGGTCACATGGCTTTTAGGACAAGTGTTACCCTTATATTTTTCAAACTCCGGCGCTTTGAACTTAGGCGGGATTTTCAAGCCCGGAACCAAACTTAATCTGGCCGCATTTCCAAACCCGTAGCTCTCAACTCCCTCAACAGCTCTCAACCTCGCCTCCAGACTTTCCAACCTACCCGTAGCTCCAACGAGGCTACTGAATCCCTTAACCACCGTGGCGTGTGGTGCAG
Organism: Vigna hirtella; assembly: GCA_027742795.1. Taxonomy (NCBI): domain Eukaryota; kingdom Viridiplantae; phylum Streptophyta; class Magnoliopsida; order Fabales; family Fabaceae; genus Vigna; species Vigna hirtella. The sequence goes on along the minus strand of JAHCHA010010782.1, from coordinate 13,511 downwards.
CTTCAGCTGAAGAATCCTCCCTAGCAACCACATGCGGTACTGGGGTCACCCGAATTCCATCAGTTATGTTGGTCTCATTCATTCCCGTGCCCACCATGGGAGCTGACACTAAGACAGGTCCCTGAGTGCCGATTGGTGGTATATTGACAATCGAGGGAAACGAGAATGAAACGTGCTCAGCTTCTGAGTACTCTCCTACAGTAGGAGCGTAACCCGGAGGTAAACCATACAGTGAGAAAGGAACCGATTGGCTCGCAGCGTCGAACATTGGGGGGTAAGGGTGAGGATTCCCCTCAACATGCGCAGATGAAGACTCTCCAGTAGTCTTCAGGGCTTCAAGTGCCGTCAAGATCTGGCCGATCTGGTCCTTCAACTGGCTGACATCAGCCTTAATAGATTCGTGTGACTGTTCCCAATTCTCCATGACCTTTGAGTTAGCTCTGGTCCTGTACGGATGTCGTGGAAAATTTGCCGTTGTTTCCTCACTTGTACTGATGAGTATTTTTATTAAATTAGAGAAGGATGAAAAATGCAAAACAAAAGAAAACATGATGCATGCTAGTGATAAGTGGAAATCACAGGATAACAATGCCAATACTGATGGAAAATTAACACAAGCCGATACCAAACAAACATCCCTTATCTTTCATTTAAAGAAAATTTGATCCATTACATCGTCTAAGGAACAAAACACGCAACTCTGATGTACATCAATCCCGCGCCCGGGTAACGAAAGATTTCATCTCTCCCACCAACCATTTACAATGATTAATAAACAATTCTATTTCCGCTGGTGAGTTACGAAAATGAGTACTCGCTTCAGCATTCGACACCATCCTGGGGATGTCTTCAATTGCCCCATTTGCCAAAGCAGCCAACTGAGAGAAGCTTTCCTTCCAGTGCTTTACAGCCATTTCTTGCTCTGCGATGTGCTCTTTCATTTGCTTTATCAAGGCCTGATGCCTTTCTTCAAACTCCATCGACCTCCATCGCTCCTCCTGCTCTTCGATGTAATCCTCCATTTGCTTTAACATGGCCCGGTACTCCTTTTCGGCTTCCGCCAACTTCCAGTGCTCCTGATTCAACTCTGCCTCAAATGATGTAGCCATTTCCTTCATTTGATGCCCCGATTCTTGTACTTGGACTTGCCCTTCCCTTAATCTTTTTAGGGCTTCCCTTTTATCCCTCTTGGCTTCTTCATAGAGTTGTTTCCACTGTCTGCCCTCTTCCAAAGCCACATTCTTTTCATTTACCCTCATGGATAATTCCCTACTCGCGGCCGCTAGATCCTGTTTTATTCGAAAAGTATAATCTCTCTCAGCCTTTTGGCTTTTGACAATGTTTTCGTAAGCGCACGACTTTTTTTCATTATCATTTCTCATATCCACAAGATCATTGCGTGCCCTTTGTAATTCGTTTTCCAACCTAGCATTTCTCACCTTCAATTTCTCCATTTCAGCCTTCAATTGTCGCACCTCTTCACTTTCTGAGGCTTGGGATGGTCCTTCACTAGCTGATTGATCCTTAATTGGCTTGAAAGGCAACTTGACTACTTTCACTCTCTCCAGAATCCAGGTGTGATAACTAACCCTGCTATCCACTACTCCATCTCTCAAGTCCTTCTCTGCTCGAACCACATTTTCCCAGGCGCTTTTAACCTTTCTTAATAGTTCGATGAAATGCCCGTCTTCGTAATAAATGAATAGGGTAGCAAGGTAGTCTGATGAAGGTGCCCCTTTTAGGGAATGCCCGAATTGTCTTTGCACCAAAAGGGGGTTGTAATTGACACAGTACCGAACACCTATTAGAGGCACATTAGGAAAGCTACCACAATGCTGTATAGCCGGTTTATTTCCGAGCCAAGGAAGTCGCCATTTTATACTTCTTTCGCTCAAGCCAGCAAGGAATCGGACCCAATCGTTTCCTCCCTTACCTTTAAGCTCTTGGTGCGACAACGTTTCCGATAGACTCTTAACGTCGACCATCTCTTTAAACACGCGAGCTGCCATCCATGTATACAACGCCGGTAAACAACAAAGAATCTTCTTTCCCTTTCTCTCCTGGCAGAAACTCAAGGTCCCATAAACATCCGCAAGAACTGCTGTTACAGGATTCTCTGATCTGACTTTACTCGCCACGAAGACGTCTATTGCGGTGTGATCCACGAGTTCTTTTATTTTGGGAAACAAGACAATGCCATATATAGTGAGGGCTAATACATCCATGAAAGTTTCCCAATCCTCTTTATCAGCCAGGTGATGTAAATACTGCTCTAGATATCCCTGTGATAACCCATGCAATTGATTCCTCATCATCATCCTGTCTTCAAGCTCCTTGGGATGTAGTTTCATGATGGCAGCAATGGTGGGTATAGAGGCATGATGCTCTAAATGCTGATAGGGGGTGGTGCCCTCCAACGGCAAACCCAAGATATGCTCGAACTCCTCTATAGTTGGCGCCAACTGAAAGTCTTGAAATGTGAAACATCGAAGCGGAGAATCATAATATTGTGCCAAGGCTGTGATAGCGGGTATTTGTACTTCAACCTCCATTAAATTCAATAAATTTCCATATCTTCTCTGAAAGGTTTCTCTCTTTATAGTCTTAAGCCTTTTGCCCAAGTTTATCAGCTCGGTCAAATTTCCAACATGGGTCCTTAGACTATACTTCTTTCTTAAATCGGAAGAGTTGGTGTGCCGTGTAGCATCGGATCTTGTGTCAACATCCATCTCGTATGAAGTCAAATAGGTACCCGCGATTTCCTTTAAAAATTAACATGTTACCAAATGATGCATGAATATGATGCATGATAAATAAACAACACAACGAAACAAAGCACATGCATGGTATGAAATGTAATAAAAAAAAACGAACAGCGTGAGGACTACAGAAATACATATTCCTCCCATCGTGCCCTAACAAAGGTTCACTGTTTTGAGTTCAAGGTCAAGTATATGCAATCTCACAAGGATGGTTTCCTGAACCTAAAGGTCAAAGGTTACTAGAGCTATGGCCCCCTTTATAGCATCTCCACAACAGTCGAGTAATCAACTAGGTGTGGAGACACATATGAAGAGAACAGACTCTAGCTGGAGTTCTCACGATAGCCAAACAGGAAGTACATCCCAGAGTGACACCGCTACACAACTCCTCTAATTCTAAGTTGCGCTCAGACCCGGGTATAGGGCCTCACTCATGATATGCGTATTGTGTGTGTGTGAAGGGAGAATGTAATTGTATACCCCAAACCCTCACCTGCAAAACAACCAGAAGATTCCCAGGCAGATATAACATGTTTTCTATCTTAGGGTTCAATATAATCAAAACAAACACACATATAATTATGCCAAATATCAAACAAAGATACAGAGAAAAAAGGAAGAAAAACACAAAGAAAAACCACATTGAATTCGCGCATCTAATTAAATGGCTTGACTCTCTAGAGTCCCCAGTGGAGTCGCCATCTGTCGCAACCGGAAAATCGCGACGGGACGACGATCCGTGAAAAAGGAAACGTTTTTTTGAAAAAAGAGATTTGGAGTCGCCACCATAGTTTATTCTGGAAAACTACGGAAAAACCATAAAATGATAAGGCATGGTCTATTAGAACCAGATTCTTGGTTCGGGAGTCGATTACGTGTAGGGAAGGTATTAGCACCCTACAACGCCTGCCCTAAGACAGTACCTTTAACTAAATACGCGAATATGATGTGGTTTTCAAAATGTTTAACTTTCCCTTAAAATAAAACTCTAAAGAAACAAACAATATTTTTTAGCTTTTTTGGTATTTTTATTATGAAAGAAAGAGAAAAGGTTTTTAGCACGAGGACGATGCGAGCGATCACACACGTGCTTAACCCTTAAAATATATTTTTGTATTTTTTATAAAAGAACGGGAAAAGGTTTTTGGCACGAGGACGATGCGAGCGATCACACACGTGCCTAACCCTTAAAATATTTTTTAAGATTGAGGACATTAAGTACTAGGCTGATGCGAACGATCGCACAAGTACTCATATCATTATTTAATTTTTAGATTTTTTACTTAATATTTATATTTTACAATATCAAAATAATATTTTCATAACTGTTTAAAATAAAATTGTGAAAACAGTAACTATTTTTTCGTAATGTTTAATATAAACTAAGAAGAATATTTTGTAAGTAATTGAAATGCCACAATGATATTATTTACCTAACTATTTACAAAAATATAATGTTATTGACATAAGTATTTAAGATAAAAAATAAAAGTGCTATTGCTACTGACGTGAACACGTTTAAAGAGATCTAAAATTGAAACCAATTAAATTTTATTCTAGTTACTAAAAGGGTACTAAATAATTAAGAAACACTAAAGCTATATTTTTTTTTATTTTATAATCTATATAATAAAAGGCTAACAAAATCAAAATTTCATTTATTTATTTGCAACGAAGATGTTACAGATATCTAAAACGATTTTTTTTTATTTTATAATTTTATCTTTTTATATGATTCTTATTGGATATTTTCATTAGAAAAACAAGTATGGGTGCGGTAGAATTCAACAAACAAACAAACCTAATAAACTAAAGCACAACACAAAGGGATTGGGGTTATCTTACCAAAGGTCCCATGCAGCAGTAACAAGACAAATTAATAATCAACAAAATCACAACAGCATAAAATTAAATTCAAATAATAATCAAAACAAAAAGGCTAAGTAAAAGAAAAACCAGGGGTATGTGGTCCAAGCCCACGAGGATAAGGGTGCAGCAATGAATTTGTAAGGTAATGTTGGTGAATGTTGGTGCCGAAGGCCCATTTTCTATCCCAAATCAGAAAGCGCTTAGGGTTTTCTTCTCCTTCCGCGTAGAACCAAAGGAGAGGCTTAGGGGGCTTCTTCCTCGTTCACGAGAGCTCCATGGCTCCAGACTAGCGCTGCCGCACATCTCCTTGGCCGGCCAAAAGTCACCGTAGGTGGTGTCTCCTGCGCCGGAAACGTTGTCGCCGTTCGTGGCAATCTAACCTTTCATTCTTCCTCTGTTTCTCTTCTCTCTGTTTCTGTGCTTTGTATTTTGGTGCTAGCAATGGAGGTGATGAAGCTTAGGGATTACTTGTTCTCTATTTTTCAGGTGAATGTTTTTTTTCTGTCTCTGTGTTTGGGATTTTGATAGTTGGAAGATAAAGTGGAAGTTGGGCGGGATGATGACTTTCTGTAATGCGCGTGATGGAGGAGGAAACGGTCAAAAATTTGATTGCTCGGAGAAGAAGATTAGTTATCAGTGAAAATAACCGTGGAGGCTTATGATCGCTGTAGTCATCTCTGTGTGGTTGGGTTTAGACTTTTGTTTTTGCAGGTTAACGACATTGGGGATTTTGGTGGTATAAGGAAGGGTTGTATGCAAAAGGGTTCTTTCCTTTTTTACTGTTGGGTTGGTCTATTCACTTTGTTTATATATATACAGGAGAACTAGCAACGTGATGTAAACCAGGATAAAAGTAATAGAGCCGTATATGGGAAATCAGTTGATTATCAAGGAAAAGAAAACAAAGAAATGGGCCGAGCAAGTTTCAGGTTAAAGACGAATATGAAGTGTGCTCAAGCGGTGGGCAATGACATAGGAAGGAAAATATCCCATCGTAACATCATACTCAGACATATGCAAAATCAAACATGAAACAACTTTCAACGCATCCCACCATATGACGATGCAAGTGTGCTAGGTGTGAGCAAGGTGCACTTACCTCTTGGAGCTCCCTTATTGACCAGCCCGATCCCTCCGATGGTCTCTTCCTTTCTCTCTGTAGGTGAATTTCTGAAATGCTGTCACTCGATGATGATGGATTCTTGGTTTTTCCGTGTCTTTTTCCTGTCCTTCGTTCTCTCTGCCTTTTTCTTTTTTTCCTCCTCCCTCCGAAAAACCATTTAAAAACACTTTTCATCTTGATCCGGGATCTCCTTTCAACTCATTCCGTAATGCGAAACTTCGTTTCCCTTTTCTTCTTGTTCACTTCCCAGGAGCTCAGACGCATTCTGTGACATGGGACTTTCCTTTGTTTTGTCTTTTTTTTTTTTACCACTTCCTAGGAGCTGATACACGTTCCAGATTTGTGATTTTTGTTTTTATTTCTTTTATTATTTTTGTTTTTTTTCTTTTGTTATTTTATTATTATATTTTTTTATTAAAACAGCAAGAAAAGAAAAGACGAACGTCCCACCAAACTCACGAGTATAGAACGAACGTTCAACTATAAACACAAGACCGAACGTTCACTAAGAATAAACATAACCGAACGTTCAACTATAAACATAAGATCGAACGTTCAAACACATCACGACAGAACATTCCAACACATCAAGACCGAACGTTTAAACACATCACGACCGAACATTCAACAATAAACCGAACGTTCAATAACCAAGACCGAACGTTCAACAACAAACCGAACGTTCAATAACCAAGACCGAACGTTCAATAATCAAGACCGAACGTTCGATAAACCTAAGAGGCTGAACAGTCGAATGTTTGAACTGAAAATTGCCGAACGTCAATGACACCAAAAGGCCGAACGATTGAGGACGAGCGGTCGAACGGTTGAAAAGCTTGTATATGACCGAACGGTTGACTCTCTGCAAGACCGAACGTCCTAAAGGTATGAATGGACGAACGTTCTAATAAGGCAAAGTACGAATGGTGGAGGACGAACGTTCGTGAAAGTAAAAGGACGAACGGTTGCAATGCACAGTTGATGGCGAACAGTCGCTTAGGATACAGGAAGAACGTTTGAAAGAGGAGAAAACGAACGCGCACGGTGCAGGACGAACGCTTATGGTCACGCAAGGGCCAGGACGAATGCTCCTTTCTTTTTTTATTATTTTTATTTTTATTTTTATTTTTATTTATTTTTTTTTTATTATTTTTTTATTTTACACTCATGATGAAAATAAAATAAATTTATTAGTCAATCCGGACGAAATTGGGTGTTGACACATATTAAAATCCAATTATTTCGTTCTTAAGTCTTAGCTAATCAACAAATCACATAACTAAACTAGGCCGTGAGTCCTTTGGGAGAACGATACTTGGTCTTACCAAGTTTATTACTTGAAACGATTCGGTCATACTTGCCGATTGTAAAAACAAGTTTGTGACATCATATTTTGGTGATCATAAATCTGTTCATCAGTTATACGATGTTTTTGCACTAGTGATCAAAGACATTGTCTCGACACCTTTTTGCTTCTTAAGAGGTCAACTTATTACCATTGAGTACAGAATAGCTTACGCATTTAGCATAACACTATTAGACACTTTGACTTGTAAGTCGTTTAGCGTTGCATTTGGAAGCTTTTAACCTAGTTGTTTTCCTAAGGTTTTCCTATGTTAATGGATGATTTGGAAATCTTGTTTCTAGCACTTATGTTTCTGTGTATCTTATTCTTCTGGTTTAAATGTTTTTAGATTCTTGTCTCATTTAATGTTATTTGATTAAACTTCATAACATGAAAGTGTTTAGACATATGAGTCTTATAGACGATTTTGTCTTAACACAGGGCACTAAGCACTCCATTTTGGCGTTGAGCGACATTTTTACTATGGGTTTTGAGCACTAGGTGAGGGTAAGATCGTTGGGCAAGTTAATAGTGAAGGATAACTATATGTTTCAGGGGTTGAGCGAAATTTCTTGCTAGGCTCGGAGAACTCTTTGTTTGCACTCTCGCTCGGCGCTAGGTGAGCTCGCTGGGTGAGCATGGCCTGGTGTTGAGTGCCATGATTCTGGTGTTGAGCGCGAGGATTCTGGTGTTGAGCGCAAGGATTCTAGCGTTGGGCGCCCTATATAAAGGTTTGGTTTCTTTTGTTTTCTTCTCTTTTGCTTCTTATGAATGGAAATGTTTTTATATTTTAATGTTGGTTTAGTAATATCTATTGAATTACATTATGGTTTATACATGAGGTTATGTATGTATTAAAGTATGGTTTGAAAAGAGTTTTTAAGGAAAAATTTTGATGGTTGTTTCAAGTAGTGTATGTATTATTGTAGGAGCTCAGTCTTGGGGGTTATCTTGAAACTCTAATGAATATTCATTCTCAAGTAGAGAGGGGTGAGACATGTGGTGAAAGTAGCATGAGGTCCTGGTCTAGAGGCTTTAGGGCCTAAGGCGTTTAACAGACTAACCTTGTGTGTAGTAGGATGAAACCTATTGACAATGACTTGCAGAGTAGTAGAGGCACCACAAGTGCACAACCCACCATAGCTTGACAATAATACATGTATCTGGATGTTTGAGTCTAGATGTTATAATATGTTTAAATGTTGTGCTTAGTTTGAAAGTGAAAATATTATATGTTATTTTGTGAATTCTATGTTTTATTCTTTTCATATTAGTTTACCTTTGTTGTTTTTGTTTGTTTATGTGCTTGTTTTATTTTTTGCAATGACCATCTTAATGGTGTGAGCTTAGATGATGTCATGAATGAGCAGGTGCTAGGAAACGATGAAGCTAAGGCGTAGAATAGAAAGTTTGGTTTCAATATTATCTTATTTATTAAAGACCTTATTATTTTTTTGGTTAAGTGCAATAATTTGGAATGTTACCAATAAGGTCTCTATATAAATATTATTGTTTTTTTAATTATTTTATTTTATATATCCTTTACAAAACCTTCTTTTGATACAAAAAGAAGATAGCATATAACATTCTCTTCTTTCTTTGATTTTTGTAATAAACAATTATTCTCTGCTAACGGAATCTATAAAAAATATAGTCTTACGACTTTAGAGTAGTTCTATTAAATTTGGAACTATATACAAGATAAGTTTTAAAATTTTAAATCCACTTCTACTATTACTAATTTGATTTTATTGATGCTATTTTCAACCTTAACTTTGATATTTTAAATATTTAAAATTAATTTTAAGCAAAATAAAAAAGCCTTGGTCTTAAAATTATTATTATTATTATTATTATTATTATTATTATTATGAATTATTTTCATTATATTAACTATATAGGATTTTAAATTAAAGTTGATTTTTATTTCTGTATTGATGTATTTATACATGCCAGAATATTAAAATGTTATTTAATTAGTACTTAGTTCCATTGTACTTAATAAATCATATCTCAATATCTTCACTAGTTTAAAATTAGTGTAATTTTAAAAGAAGTATTTTTAAATCTGTCCAATACTAAAAGAAAAGCATAATGCTTGTGGATTTCAAAAGAAAATCCAAATCATTGAAGAAAAGTAACTTGCTTTCCAGAACACTCAAATCAAACCAAGAATCTGGAAAACACTCATGTCGACATCATGTTAACATTATGAACTAAACTTTGATGTCTTTCTGCTCTTAAGAATTTTCTCTGCATGTTTCTCACTATTTAAAAATTTTATTAAAATATAATAATTGATATTAGTTTTTCTTGTTAAACTATTGACAATATCTACATAATTGATGTGGTTAGTAAACTCCCGTATGTTACTATATTTTGTTTAAATTATGTTAAAAATACAAAACAAATAAATAAACTTTGGAAAAATGTTCTGGTGGCATCAATACATTTATTAATGTTTGCATTTAGATATGAAAACTGGCTAATATATTGAATCACTTTGAGAACATTAACCATAAAATAATTAGGAGTACATAAGAAAGAGTTTGAGAAATCCTATTAAACAGTCTTTTTATACATAAAAAGTGTACATTGAAAAAATGTTACCAACACTTCTCATATCTCATTATTCAAATTTGACTATTACTGTTATGACGAGTGTACGTAGATAAAATGTTGAAATCATCACTTTAATGGAAAGGTCTTCAAAGTGGACCACCAATTCTCATATATTTTTATACATGTTTTTTTTTTTTGTTTTTCATAGTTTTTAAAAATAAACTATAATAACTATTCTCAATATTATATTTTTAGATCTTTTTATTTTTTTCATCATCCCATGATTTTGTTTATTACAAAATTAATAATGAATAAAATTATTAAGTATGTTTAATTTTTGTGTCTTCAAAATAGATAAGATCTGGGATATTGATATAATGAAAGAAAGAAAATAATTCTTATTATTTTAGTTATTGAATAAACTAATTATCACTTAACATATTCTTTAAAAAAATTTATGACACTTCTAGAACTTTTAATAGAAAACAGTAGTCTTAATTATTTTCTTAACTTATTTTTTAATTCACATCTCTTATTTAGAAAATTTAAGAAATATACGAACATACGACATTGAACCTGCTGTGCTCACACGTGATATTTGTTCCTCCGAATATTCCATCCAGTACTCAGAATACAACAATGTTCATTCGCCGCATTTCTGTGCATTAAGCATATTTTTACTGAGTATTTAAACAGCGACATAAAATTATTCAAATATTATTCTTATGTGATAAATAAAATTCTCTTAAGTCAAAGATATTACTTCTATTTTATAAATTCTAAGTGTTGCTATTATATTATTTTCATAAATTGAAAAAATAGATAGGATAGTTCACCAACTTGATCCGGAAGTTTATCATGTCAATTTATCACAACACCTTAAAGAATAGTACTCCGTTGTGTTTTCTTACATTACCTTTAGTTAATTAAACATTTTAATATATAATAATAAGAATAATATAAAAAAAGACATCACAACGCAACTGAAGAAGCAATATTAGCAGAAAAAAATAATTAACATAGTCTTTAAAAATTAAACTCAAACTATATAGAATGATGGTACTAAAATGGATAAACTGGAAGTTCTAATTTAATTTTTACACTATAATTTTGCAAAATAGATTCTTCCCTGAATAGCAGAAACAAAACTGATTATTTTATTAAATTATAATAATCATAATCTAATAAACACTTCTACTTGGATCATCTTGTCCAAACAGCGCACCACTTCCAGCTTCAAAGACGGTGTTGTCGAACCCCACCAACCTGCAACTAACGCCATTCGCAGCCATCCGAACCGGGTCTGCGGATCTGCGACATGGACCAAACCACTTATTCTGCATGTACAGATTCTTCCTCCACGGTGGAACCGGAAGACCCTTGCTCCTGAAACACTGTCTCAATGCCTCACACAGCTTGGAAACCGTTTGTTTCAGCTCCTCCGCACATCCAACAAAGATGCAGGGAACGGCAGCCAGTACCTCCGAGAACAGTTGCGTCGGCCTCGCGATCTCAAACTGTGCGTGGAAGTCAAGGTCCACGAAGTATCGCCACGTGGTGCTTCCAGACTGGACCACGTCAATGAACTCATGGCTCCCACCAGAGGGGTCCGGTGTGGTCTCGCATACCACGGCGTTGTGCCGCCTGTCCCGGAGAAACCCTGCCACGTTCCCACGGAAGAGCGTTGCGTTTTGTTCTTTCAGAATTGCAAACTTTTCAACTGCTTCAGAAACATGCGCGATAAGTAAGTTTCGGTAAGCGTCCGCGTTGTAGAGTGAGAATGCGAGACTGGCTGAGTTACTCCCAGAATCGTCCGAGCCTTTGACTGAGTCAACTAGGTCACAGTCGGACTCATCGAACAGTTTATCCTCCCTACGGCCGCCGTTAGTGTCTTCTTCAAAGAAATCGTGGACGAGATTAGACAGGGAGAGAGAGTCGCTATCACCGGAACACTGGGTACTGCTGGAGTTAAAATTCCAGTGATCGGCACCAACGAGTCGGGCTCGAGCCTGATCGTCGAAGGGGTCAGTGACTCGCTTCTTTCTTGGGAAAGTGCGCATTGGATTAGTTTGAGAGAGAAAGGGAGAATTTTTTGAAGTGGGTTTTGAGGTGAGTGGTGAGAGAAAGGTGGTGGTTTTGAAGAGAGGGGAAAGAGAAATGAAATAATGGAAAATAGAGAATTTTCTGGAGAATATTCGTGGAAACTAGTTTTCACTTTGGTGATGCCATTTTTAATTAAAAATTAATTTATAATATGATTCAAAAAGTTGGCATATCCTATTTAATATCGAAGTACAATTGGCAGACAAGCAGTACAGGTTCAGGAAAAGAAGAAAAAAGTTTTTTTTTTTTTATTTTATTTTTTTATTAAAAAAATAGTATAAATAAGTGTAACTGTTATTAATATACCAGTGCTCTTAGAAAAAATAAACATGCCGAACTATATAAATCTATTCAGTGAAGTTTTTTTTTTAATATTTCTCAAAACCAACTCAAATATCAATACTGTGATAAATCTGTATCGTTCAAAGACACAAATATTTTCACTTAAGTGGCACCTCCTACCTAACTTAATTTTAAATGACAAATAAATAACAAAAAATTGATAAAAAAAAATATCCACACTATTAAAATATATAAGTGTGGTACTAAGAAACTAAAGACGGTGAAGGATCTCCAAAATAATGGATAAACACTTTCCAATAATCACTCATTGCTTTATCCTTAAAGTGTTTATAAATTAAGTGGATTCTTTTATTAATGGATTAGTAAATTAATAACTTTTAATTTGAATTAGAGGGTATTCATATTTATAACTTTATTATCAACACGAATTTGATATACAATTCACTTATGTTATGAATTAATTTTTCAATATTTTTAAATTATTGAATTCTTTTATAATATGTATTTCAATAAGGTACTCTTGTTGCGTTTTTTCGGCAATTACATATATATTATAAACATTTATTAAGGATAAAAGAAGAACTGGTAAAGGAAATTTATGAAAGTAATGATCCAACTTACTATATTTATCACTAGATTTTCCATTCCTCCTGTTCGTGGGTTTTGAAAGTGATTGAATTGTAACTATAATTTTCCACCATTATTTTACATTTGAGTTACCTATTTATATATTTTTTTTCCTCTTTGACAGTTAATAAAATAACAACCCTAAAATTGTCCATGTTATGCTAGGTGTGTCCATCCCTCTTACATTATGCGACAATTATTATGAATAACATCTATCCACATTTATTTATTGTCTTGATTACACTTTTGATTCTAATTAAAAGATCGATTTTTTTTTTCAAATTTTTTCGATGAAAATAAGTAAAGTAAGGACGAGAAGATTCACACATGTAATTTTTATACTGATTCAAATCAAAAGATTCTACGTCCAATTGTTAATCCCTCTTGAAAAAAATATTAACTTTTTAATAAAATGAAATCAAGATACAATATAACAATGAATACAAGATCAGAAAATACCTCTCTTAATCGATAAGAGATGACAAAACACCTTCCATCGACACACAAGGGAATGAACAACTTGATTCTTTTTAGCAAAGAAGCACTTCCAACTTAAACACACTAAGTACTAGCTTTTCCTTCTTCAAGCACCGAACCTCAAGCTTTCCTCAAACACTTCTCTGTACTTTGTATTGATTTAAGAAACCTTTTAAGAACTATGAAATAATATATATATATATATATATATATATGTATATATATATGTATACACACATATATATATATATATATATATATGTATACACATGTATGTATATATATGTATACATATACATATATATGTGTATACATCTGTATACATATATGTATACATACA
>JAHCHA010010724.1:0-11562 GCA_027742795.1 Vigna hirtella | reverse complement strand
GAGAAGGGTAAAAGTGGACTTTGGCACATGGGGGGGGTGTGCGCATAGTAGTCTAAGGGGTAGTATTAGCTTATTTCAATTCTTTATGCGCATATGTAATAAGCCACGTGAATAATATGGCTTCTAAAAGAACCATCACATTTTGCACATGTGGGTAAGGTGGCACTTGATCCGTATTTTGTGGATCTCCTTACTTCACATACATTGCATTGCATGGAGCTGAGAGTTAGCTATATAAGCTACTAGGATAAGCATGTATATCACTTTTGGAAATATAGAAGATGAATTCTGCACTTTGCAAATTTCTCTCATCCGAAAGTCCTCTTTGCTTGATTGCTTTTTCCATTGCTATCTTCTTCCATTGTGGAAGCCGCCTGAGATAGCCTACCATTCCCTCAAGCCAACTTCCATTTCACTTCATCTAATCACTTCAATCCGCTGCACACATTCCACTTAATCCAACCAACACAGAGAGCATTCTCTGCTACAAATTCTCCAGCACTGTTCCACTGATTCTTCAATTGCAGCAGAGTTGATTGCTTCATCCAGACTCACGGATCTGCTCCTATGCATCCCCCTTGATGCATCAGGTTGTAGTATGATCAGGTTGTATCTACTCTAGCTTCTGGGTTGGTCACGATGTCTACTATGTGTGCTAGATGCTGTGTTGTTGTTGAGGGACGTGAGTTCAGAGTCAATTTAATTTGCTTACCTCTAATAGGTTTGGAGGTTATCTTTGGGATGGATTGGCTATCTGTCAATCTCATTCTCATAGATTGTAGTGAGAAGAGGTAGTTATTTCCAGAGAAGGAAGAGTCAGTTGTGTTGTCTTCAGGGAAGGTATGGAATGAAGTAAAGGAAGGGTCTTGTTGTTTCTTGGTTTTGACACATATGGAAGTGGATCAGAGTGGAAGGAGTTTAGATCACTCAATTGTGAGTGATTTCTTGGATGTATTTCCTAAGGAAGTACCAAGATTACCTCCTTATAGGGAGGTTGAGTTTTGTATTGATTTGGTGTCAGGTGCAGGGTCAGTATCAATAGCTCCTTATCGAATGGCTCGTGCTGAGTTAGTGGAGCTAAAGAAACAAATAGAGGAGTTGTTAGAGAAACAAATTATCAGACCGAGTGTCTCGTTGTGGGGTGCGCCGGTGTTACTAGTAAAGAAGAAAGTATCTACTACCCAGAATTGATGATTTGATGGATCAGGTACATTGAGCTACAGTATTCTCCAAGATAGATCTAACATCAGGCTACCATCAGATTTTGGTTAAGGCAGGTGATGTGCATGAGACAGCCTTCAAGTCTTGATATGGTCATTATAAGTATGTGGTCATGCCTTTTGGTGTGACTAACGCTCTAGCCATATTCATGGATTATATGAACAGGATCTTCAGGACATTTTTAGATAAGTTTGTCATAGTCTTCATAGACGACATTCTTATCTATTCCAAGACTCATGAGGAGCATGTTGATCACCTCAGGACAGTGTTTAGGGTGTTAAGAGAGAAGAAGTTGTAAGTCAAGTTGTCTAAGTGCGAGTTTTGGATGGAAGAAGTACAGTTCTTGGGGCATGTGATATACATGAAATTGTCTTGTTTATCTTGCTTACCCTTGTGTTTGTGATTTTGTTGTATGTTTTTTATTTCTTTTCTTGGCGATGATCATCTAGTGGGTGTGATGAGGTCTCGCTTAAGCAGGCATTAGATGGAGGAGCCGTTGACGTTTAGTATTTTTGTTAATAGTAGTTGTATACAGTTTTGAGTAACCCTTGTATATAAAGTTTTAAATTTATAGTTATTTTTGGATGACTGTAAATAATACTTATAATCTTTTCTCTAACTGTTTCTTTATATTAATCATGTGATGACTATTATATAGTTTTATGCTATATTTTTAGACATTACAACAAAACCTAAAACACTTCTACATATTCATGATGATAGTCAATCTTTCAATTCTTTAAGAGAAATATTGGATTCATTAAATTAATAACCATGGCTTCAACAAACATAAGCCTGGAAAGCATTCCAATAGAGAGACATTGGAAGCATGTGCAAGCGTGGAAAGGACCTACACATTTTCTTTCAACCTCCAAGATATAATTTCATTTCTATTGAATTTTGAGTTTTCAAATTTCCTTTCCTTTTATATTTGAACTTTGGCATGGGTTAATGTGATCTAGAAACTACATTTGCATATCATGGAGGGAAATTTAGGTGTCATTTAGGAGGTTAGCAACTTTTGGATGGCAACATTAGAAATAATAATCATCACTCGTTATAAATCATTTTTGAAAAAATGTACAAAATTTGAATTTGTAAGACTACTTATATGAACGACTACTTACGTCGGATCTTATCTTGAACTCCTAGTTAAAAAATGTCTATTCTATGGAGTTTATTATAAAGATGAATTTCCTTCATCTTTAAATGACTCTCTTCTAGTTCCATCTTTATAAATCTTCTCCTATTTTTGCAGTTTCTTGACTTTTTTGTATCTTATTCTAATTGTAAAATGAATGCAAATGTCTCTAATATTCATCAACTTAGCAATCTGAGCTTAATCAAATCTATAAATTGATCTTTGATTATTTATATAATTGAGCCTCAAAATCTAACTAAAGCTTATTTATTCAGCAAAATAAAGTTGATACTAACATGTCAAACTTAAACAATTCACAAATAAACAAGTCATTCACATTGCACTTGTCATATAAAAGGTGAAAGATTAAGATCCATAGCATTGGGAAAAGGAATAGTTCCATGCTTTATTAACCACCTAAATTTCATATCAACACAAAATATCTCATGGCTAAATGCTCATGAGATCTAAAGCTTAACAAGTTGACTACGCCATATACAAACAAAAATATCATGAGTATCAAACTATTCTGCTAATACATCTGTATCACGAATAATCTTCAGTGAAGGAAGAATAATTGCAGCCACTGGTTTATCTTTAAATCCGCCACCTTCATCAATGATCAGCCTTAAGCCTTCTATATGAAGTTTCGCATGGTGACCACTCACAATGATGGTTGGACTTGCACTTAGTTCCTAAAAGAAACCAATAAGTTAACTTATTTAAAGATTCTACAAAAGAAAAAGTAAAGGCATAAATATCCTTTTAGTCCTTAATATAGTTTTCCCTATTTAAAACCATATGGTGTAGCAGTAATATTATAATACGCAGCAAGCTATCACCTCTGGAATATCCCACACACTCTTTCTCCCACTTAGAGCCTCCACCTTAGGCACCCGAGTATTTCGAGCTTTCAAAAGTTGTAACTGTTCTTTCACATCTACTCTTTTCTCCAAACCAGCATGAACAGCAATCAACTTGCAGCATTTACTTCCATCTTCAGTGTTAATGAAGACATCATCCTAGCAAAATTTTATCCAGAGAACTTTCAGCAATTCTTCATTTAATTCAAATCATTAAGCAGACGAAACAAGGATGCCAAATCAAGAGGCAACCAGATAACTTAGAAATCTATCATATGATACGACCACAAACATAAAGAGGCAAACAAAGTAAGCCTCACCTCTTCATGGACCCAAACCAAATCAGCCAGAAATTTCTTATGCTCATCAGGAACAGCCTTAACCAAATCTGTATGCAATGAACTGCCCTTCAGTCCAGAAAACAGTAATCAATTTAAAAGAAAGCGCTAGTTAGACTTCAAAACAGTACTCATACATTATACTTCTAGGACAACGAAGATCCCCTAGCTATATAACAGTAACTATAATTCACCAATGTCATTCATAGTAAACCTGAAGCTATATAAAACTACACATACTAAGTTACAAACCAAGTTAGCAAGATCAATAAAACGAAGCAAATTTCACCACAACCTCAACATTTCAAAAACCTTGACATATCAAAATAACACAATTAACAGAAAGTGTAGTATTCAAGATTCAAAATATAATTTAAAAAGAAATACCACCAATATACCGTTCGTTCTCACACATTCTTTTACAAACTCTATTATTGAACTACTTTCTAATACGTCAATTCCGTTGTCTTGTAAAAAAAGTCACTCTTCGAACCAAAATATCAAATACTGACTTTTAACAAAATAAAGGACCAATAATAGAAAATGTGTTGAAGTATGATTATAATTTAAAATTACAAAAATGCATACATGACAAAAGTGAATTAAACAATTTGATCCGTGACAACTTGTATTGCTCTGACCTAACATATTTTCATCTATACAACTTAGTGCTTTGATAGATGTAATTATAAATTGAAAACGTCACAGGGCAAACTTTTGTTGAAGATATAACTGTTGGAACTAATTAACAAACAGAATATATTAGTTTTTTTTTTTATTTTAAATAAAAGTTACATTGATTGACAGGGTAAATCTGTTTTTATCCTATTCTTTTGGCCACAATCTTTTAGTCAGTTTATTAACTAATACTTTTACTCGTGTTCTATAAATACGTTGTTGATTTCCGTATGAATAAAATTATACCTTCTGCACTAAAATTCTGGAAAAAAGAAAATTACAAATTAGTATGAGAGCTTTTATTTTGTGATGGTGAGTATGAGTTATAGACAATATAAGAAGACTGACATTCCAGAATTGGCTCAGATGAAATATCACCAGATCAGCCTGTTAAAAGAGAAACCAAGGTAAAAAATTGTCTTTTTTTTTCTGCTATATAAAAATTATTTTTACAAGAATTATGAACTTCAATACCTCAAAAAATAAGATGCTAGGTGTGAAAGAACATAGCAAAAAAGACATGCAAGTTCTGAACTTGGTTAGAGAATTTGTGATGTAAAGCATGAAGGAGACAAAAACAATTAAAAGTAATGTTGATGGACAGTTGAACATAGCAAATAAAGTGCAGCTTCTTGGAAAGGACTGTCTTGATGAATGAATAGCTCAAAAAAAATTTGGTTACTACAATAGAAAAGCATGAATCGAATATATCAGCGTTGGAGGAGTCAAAAGATCTATATCAACCATCACCTAAGGAGACTTGATTAATGCACTACGTGTGATGAGTCTCATGACTCACCATGAAGCCTTAGAGGACTTTCCAAGAAGAGTGACAAGAAGCATGACTAGAAGGGAGGCATCTTCCTTACCTTTGTTTTCTATTTCTTTATGTTGACTTTACTACTTAAGTTGAGTTGACTTGACTTAAGTTGACTTGTTGACCATTGACCATGGTGTTTGTTTTGTAAGTCAAGCTAGTGCCAACTTGGAGGAGAATAACATACATGGAGTGGAGGAGAGGCCCATCCTTGGAGCCAAGCACATCTAGCGCACATTTGGAGAGGTTTGGGAGGCAAGGTTGACCTTCTCTTCTACAAGGTCAATAGGCACACAAATGAAGAGCCTTGGAGACCAAACTAGGGTTCTCTCCTTTTCAAGACACCTCCTTTGACCTAGCTTCTAGAACATTAGTTTGTCCTTTTGTAGTTGCAACCTTTAGCTTTATGTTTTTGCAAGCAGACCATTTTTCACACTTCAAGAAGGGGCTCCCCAAGACTATTGCGAGGGTTGAATATTTTGGAGATTAATACACATATATTTGACCACCTTTGTGAGATTGTCTCTTTGTGAATGTCTTCCGCTCTAGCCTTATCTTGAGATTAGAGCTCACGTGGCGGCATCCCCACTTATATTGGGTTGATGAGCCTTAGTCCCCCCTAAGTGGCATGCTACCCTTGCTTCCCCATCCCTTTTCAAGTCTTCCATTTGTTCATATTTTCTTCATTTTAAGCTTCTTTCAAGTTGCCATTTATGATAGGTTTCCTATAAAGAAACCTAATCGATATCCCTCTCAACACACAAAGAACAGCCAAAAATACTGTATAACCTCCGAAATATTATTGAACAGAGAAAGAATACAAGAAGAGTCAAAGTATGGGAGCCTAACCTCCCCCAACAGGAAATAACTATCCTGTTCAGACAAACAATAACGAATCCAAAGTCCTCTCTCCAACTACCAAACTCCTATTTATACAATAACATTCCCGCCCCTTATCTAACTGTAAAACAGTTAAATAACTAACGTTTCTTTCTTCTCTCATACACCAATAACCTCCTATCAATTTACTTGCTTTTGTTTCTTGTTTTATGTTTAATGGGTTAATTGAATTCTCTTCTTCTCTTGAACTCTTAGATGTGCATCTTCACATCTAGATAACCTTGCTTATCTTAATATCTAGTGGGAATCTTCCTAGAGTTTTCTTAATCTCCATAACATCATATTTGCTAATTCTTAAAATGGGTCATTATCAACGTGCCCAAGAGTAGAGAAGAACAATAAGATAAAAGGAAATTATACAGGTGTTTTTCATGTGAAAGAACAAAACTTAAAAGGTGACAAAGACAAGAATAAGAAATGGGAGAATAAAAAGCTAGAAGGATTCAGTAAGCAAAAAGGAGAGACCTTTCATCCCTTCCATATTGCAAAAAGACAAACCATCCTCAAAGAAAATGTAGGCAGGGACCAGATATCAAGTGTAGAAAATGTGGTGATCTAGGATATGTAGAACTAATCTACAAGTTTAAATTGGAAGAGGCAAAAGTGATTATTGAAGGAACAAGAAGGAAAGCAACTTTTTGTTGCAAAAGTGACCCATGGTTATTAGAAAACGGTTGCACAAATAATGATCAATGACAAGAAGACTTTGGCAGGGACAAAAAGGATAGAAAATTTGCCATTTAGATGTATAATTTTCATTTTTAAATAATTATAGGAGGTGATATTTGTAGAGCAACCAAAGGGACTTAAAGTTAAGGGACAAGAAGAAAAGGTGTACAAGCTAAAGAAGGCCTTCAATGGTCCTAAATAGGCAAATAGGGCTTGGTAGGGTAGAATTGATGATAATATTCAAAATCTTGGTTTTGTTAAAAGTCCATGGGAAGCTACATTATAGGTGAAATGGTCAATCGTAATTTAATCATAGTTTCTATCTATGTTGATGACATCCTTGTGACAAACACTAGTGAGAAGCCAATAATAAAGTTCAAAGTTGAAATGCCAAAAGAATTTGGGATGACAAATCTTGTTTTTTTTTTTCTTCGGAACAGAGGTAAAGCAGGGTAAACAAAAGACATGTTGAATGATAGGATGAATTTGATACCTGAACATAGTCATGTGCATGTATGAACCAATGCAACACAAGTTGTCTGTTAGGATATAAGGAGAGGAGAAATTCATTAAAAGTTAATATTAACGGATTAGTTAGTTGGTTAGACAAGTTAGTTAGATATAAATAGGGAAGAAGAACAAGAGAGATGCAAATTTGTTGTTACTGTAAATTGGCCATTGGCTCTTTGAGAAAGGAGAAACGGGGAACCTTTGGAGGACAGATTCTCTTCTATTTCTTGTTCTCTTCATCCTATTGAAGACAAATCTTTCTTTTTCTTTTCAATCCTTGGTTCTTAACAAATTAATCCGAACTTTTGGGTAGGTTGCACCGTTGGAGAAAGTTGTCACTGAGAAAGGTATGCAACTCAGCAGAATTAAAAACTGGTATGGTTTATACCAAACATTTGCTATTGCAGATGAAAAACAAGAAACCGTCATCTGTTGAGGAGGAAAATTAATAAAGGCGAGAAATCGGTGGAAGAAGAAGGGGAGAACAGTGGGTTTGAGGAAGAACATGACTTTCTTCCATGTTCTTGGGCAAAGAAAGTCGAATTATCAACTTTTGAAGGTTTAGTAATCAAGAACCACTCCCTTTGTTGTGGAGAAGAAACAAAATATGGTGAACGAAAATTAGTATGAGAAGCAGAGATTGAAGAAGTTATGAGGGAGAAAGAAGTTGATATTTCCATGAAGAGGGAGAAACTGAAACACATTGAAAATGAAGTAGTAGACTTTCTCAAGAAGCAAGATGAAGATTCAACCATCAAGCTAGTAATGGAGCCAAGACAGAAGGAAGAAAGTCAAAGACAGTCTTGGTAATTATTGTCGTACAGACTAGACCCTCATCCCCACCACCACCCATGCAGCCTAACATGAGTTTCTCTGTAGGAGGCAAGTGGGTTCTCATTTCCAGGAAAACATCACAATGCTTAGCAGGACGGCAAATGAAGATCATGGTAACAACCTCGAATCAAACTTCCACAATTCCATCCATGAGGACAAGTTTGATTTTAGGAGGGTTGTATTGTTAGGATATAAGAAAAGGAGAACTTTATAAGATGGTTATAATATTAATGGCCTGGTTACTTAAATAGAGTGGCCTGGTTATAATATTAATGTTCAAGGGATTGTAGACTGAGCATTGAATTTTGAGTAAGGAGAAATCCTCTCTGAAGGGAAACCCTTGGAGGACGAATTTCTCTCCACTTTCTTATTCTTTTCATCCTATTTCATAAAATATGTCGTTTCCTTTTCGTTTCAATTCTTACTTCCTAACATTAAAAATATATCTTAGTTACATTTAAAAACCAAATACTACATTAGCTATGATAAAATTTCATGGAAGATAGCCGTAGGATTCACCCTAAAATCAGCTTTAAGGTCTATTCACTTCATTGAAAATGGAAGAACAACCTTTCTATATAAATTAATAGTTATGCAATAGTTACACAACAACAACAATAACAAAGTCTTACCCCCTATGGGAAATCAGCTATACGGATCACATGACGCCATTCCACACTGTTAAAACTAAATCTTCATAAATATTATTTAACCTGGTATTTTGCTTGACAATTTCCTCCTATGTCCTTTTTTGGTTTCCAGCTCCTTTTCACATAACTAGAACACATGCAATTTACTCTTCTAATTAGCGCCTATTGTGACTTTCTTTGAATGTATCCAAACCAGTTTAACCGGTTTTCTATCATCTTTCCTTAGCGGGTGCTACACAATCTTCTCTTGTATATATATTATTCTATATGTTGTCATTTATTGACATTTATCTTACTATTCTCAGTTTTTAAATAAAGTAAATAAATGCTTAAGGCAACAAATTTAAATCATTCTATTGCTTTATATTTCTAATTTTAAAAATCTATCCAATCAGAAAATATTTATTACAAATTAAAATATGATCCTCCTTTCCTTCTACAAAACCCAATTCTATATCATATCCTTACAAAATCCAAACACCATGGCCTTAAAATTTGTTGATGGATCTTGGTAACACCCTAAGACATTGGCTATGAAATATCTTAGGCACGATTAAAATCTGTCTTTCCAAATCAATCAATTCTTTTGTCACCAAAATATTTGAGTTTCATAAATATAGTTATCCTATAAGTAATAAAGAATCATTCTAAATATAATGTTTGCACTCTGATAATAAATCGTATCTGTCAAACACCTTTAGTTTTAGAAGTAAACTTACCATGCATGATTACTTATGTTCGAATAACAAGTTATCTAGTATGCAGTTATATTAAATTCCAACTTTTAAAATAATTATTTAAAAACTAACCAATACATGATAACCGATCTTTTTATTTGTAACCATTATAAGAGTTTGAGACATTCCTACAAAACTTCAGTTCTTTGAGCTGGTTATTCTCAGAGCAAGGGTATGATAATCTATAATTGAATATCAGTTTGAAGAAAAACTTTGAGAAAATAGAAATTAGTTTTACGGTATCATACAAATTGTATGTGATTTAAGCTCATAGTGTATGTAGTGTGTGGTCATTAAAACTTAAAATCTTTTTCTTTCAATGTAAGTAATAAGTAAATTGAATTGGCAGGAAAGGAAAAGAAGACGAAAACAATCAGTGGTAGGCAAAGCCAAGAACAAGAGAGGCGAACCAGCGGAACCATGGGGAACTCCATAGGATTCAAAGGTTGGCCTAGCGTCGTAAATTGATCCTTGATACTCCGTCTCCTTGACAGTGTTATACTTAACCTTTATCTTACCACTCCACCTTCGACCTTGCAGGTGCATATTCTCGAACCCCTCACCACCGAACCACCCTTCACGATCCTCGCTCGCCGAGTACTCCTTCCACCCATCCGAGAACGGCGACCCGTCAGGAGGTGGCGGCAGGAGGTGAAGGAAGGCGGCGAAGGCCAGGTCATGGTTGCCGGAAAGGAAGACGTGCTTCTGCCGCGGGTAACGGGAGGGCAATGCCACGAGGAAATCGATGACGAGGCGGGTGTCGGGACCGCGGTCGCAGTAGTCGCCGAGGAAGATTACGGAGGCAGTTTCGAATTCGGATCGTTCGATGCTGCGTTCGAGGTTCAACCATAGATTTTTCAGCTTCGTTACGAAGCCGTGGATGTCGCCTACGCAGATTACGAGCCTGGGTTTTGGGTTTGGAGGCTCTGACATTGGTGCGATTTTCTAGGATTTGGTTTGGTTCCAAGCCTTCTACTTGGTCGCTTCAGTTTTGAAGAATTTGATTTATGCACGTGTCTTAAGCTAGAGGAGGGAATTCGGATTCTTAATGCATCACACATTCTACGGTAGTTATGGTCTGGGAAATCAATTTGACAATATTTTGGTCAAATGGTCCATGTGGAAAATAGTTTGAGAATTTTTAATGACGTGGAAAGAGAGTTTGCAGAAAGGTTTGAAATTTCGCAGTTCCATTTCCAGTTTTCACATTTTGAATTTAGGACATTGGTAGAGAGAGAAGAGAAGTTTGAGAGAGAACGGAAACCCTAGAGTGAGAGTGCATCTTCCTCCGACCAGCCACGAGTGCCGCCGGAGTCCGTCTTCTTCCACCCAGCCAGTTCCGATTGAGGGTCGCCGCAGCTCCGACGTTCGTAGACGAAACGAAGACGGCATCGTCTTCCCTCCGACCCAGCCAACTAAGGGTGCGTTTTGAGTCTCGATTCCTTCCACCCGCTTCCTTCCCTGTGTCAGACCCTTGCGGTGGCCGCCGGAGCATCGCCGGAGTGTCACCGGAGTGTCGCCGGACCCTTTCAAGGTATGGTTTAGTGTGGGTTGAAGTTGTGTAGAAGATTTAGTGGTTGATGGCGTTTTTGGGTGGAAAGTATGAAGTTTTTTTCCAATTTTTTTGACCATTTACTGGTTTAGTTCTTTTGACACAATTATTATGCCATTTATATACAATTTCATGTCCAAGGAACCATTTTTTGTAAAACTCATGGTGTAGAAACTGCAGTGGTAGCAAAGACAAAATAAGTGCAGAAACTACGTTGCAGGTACAACACTTTCACACTCCAAGCCAACAAAACTTGTAAGTTTTTAATGCTTATTTCTGCAAATAAAAAATTGTATTGTTTCATTGATATGTTAAATAACATTATTTGTATTTTGGACTTTGTTTGATGTAAGTATGATTGTGGAGTTATTGTTTTGAGATTTATGGAGTTGTGGGATGTCGCTGAGGAATACGAAAGCAACACAATGCCCACCTACAGAACTGTAAGGTATAAAAATTTTCATTTTTGGGAGCTTTGATAGAAGATGTTGCATTTTATTGATATATTGTGCATTTATCTCTTTGTAGGAGGAACTGCAACAGGTTAGGGAGAAGTATGTTTGTGATTGGATCTTGGATGTGGACAATGTGCGGAGGGATGATGTCTTATGTAGATGTCGTTGAATAAGAATTTTTGCAATGTGATTGATGT